>JANAVB010006994.1:2873380-2940880 GCA_029216955.1 Iris pallida | reverse complement strand
TAACTAGGGTTTCATAATCTAACCAAGATAGTCATGACTAGGGTTAGCTTCTAGGACAGTCTCCTAAGTCACCCTGAGTCAAAGTCAAGAATAGCACTAAAACAAATTATACTAAAAATCACTTAAATTCCAATAATTATAATTATTACTAAATAATTCCAAATAATTCCCAAAATTTTAAAAATGACCAAAATACCCTCAATCTAGAAATGTGGTAGTGACAGATATACATACATCAAATAACTATAAAATCCAATATTTATATTAACAAACTGTATTGTTCATACACCACAAACTTTTAACACATTTTACACGTCCAACCACAAACATCAAGCATATGTACATATACAACCACGTACATATCCAAATAAATCAAAATATATGAGTTCTATACAATATCCCAAAATACATGGCACATTACCTAACTATATAACAAAATATCCCAAAATTCATGTCCAAGGTTTTGGTGAACTGATTCAATGCCCGAGGGACCTTCAACTTCTACTTTAGAATCCTCCTTTGTCTATGTGAGTATATTTTCCTTCTGTACCTGTAGAAGAAAAAGATGTGATCGTACCATAAGATGATACACATATAACTATACATATAGAAGTAAACTGCATTTTGAGAAAAATAGTAATGGCAAGGCAAGTGTCCTTAGTACTTGATAAACATAAATATGTGTATCAATTTGACATGTCCAGAATATGACATAGGATTCCCAAGAAGATTAAATAACATATATTCAGAAGATAAACACAACAAGCATATATAATATATATGGTACCAATTTGCTTCATGATTGCCAAACCATGGTTAAAATATCATGAAAAAAAATTAAAGATAAGATTGTAACCAAATGCCTGATCCCATACAAAATGGAATATAGATTTGAGGTAATAACATCAAAGGAAACATCATATGCAATATATTACAACAATAACTTTTTTACTTTAGTTGATAATGCATCAAACAAACAAACCCAAATCAATGTATAACAAGTCTCCAATATTTCCTATATTTGCTTGGGGCCTCACAGAAACCAAGTATTGGCAGGTGGTGTATGCTAAATGGACTGGGCTCATAAAAACTCTGGAGTTGAGCTCATCTAAATGTTGGTTGTTTGGCCCAATGCAACCCATTCTTTTTGCGACATTACTCAATGATCGACAAGAGGATGTAGATTAGACCTCATACATTGATTGTTACTTGATGGGCACTTATTTTTCTTGGATCAAAGGGGAAGATTTGATTAATGATACCTTGCAAAATTGATTATCGAACTAAAACGGATGTTGGGGAAGGTTTACTAAGTCCTGGGGCAGATTCACCATAGGTCTGAGGGCGGAAAGCCACTTCCCTTGAATTTCCCATTTCCTTTTATATAGTCTTTGTTTGTCCTAGTATTACTTCATTTTCTTACAAGTTAAACAACCAAATGGTGGCCCAGTTGGTAAACTGATGGGTTATACACAGGAGGTTTTGAGTTCAATACTCACTAGCCACAATATGATTGCTTTATAGTTTTTCTTTTCTTTTCTATAAGTTCTATATTATGACCCCTTAAATTTTATGTTAAATTTATTTTGCTCCCCTTGGAAAAATTCTCGTGTCTGCCACTGAGTGAGTCCAACCCAATCTTGGGTTGGACATCACCAAGCCAAGTCCAAGCCTTCAATGGGCGAACTGGTAGTGAGTTGAGTTTGTGGTCAGGTTGAGTCAGACAATCTGTTTGATCAACTCTTAGTGTGCTTTTTTTCTCCTACAACTTAAAACTACCAAAGAAGTATACTTCCTAGTTTCTTAGGAATTGAATCTGTGAATGAATGAAGGTATGCCATCAATTGGAACTAGTTTGCCCAGGTCTCTACTTGCATCAAACCATCTCTCGTGGTCACGAAGATATATCTAAAAATTGAAGTCCCAAGCCCCAAGTTCTTCTCATCTCTTGGGCTTATGTAGACTCACGAGTAGAGTAGAAATAGTTCATCTGTTGGGATGAACAGTTCAGTTTGAAAGGATATTTTAGTAAAAATTGAAGTCCCAAGCCCTAATTTTTGTAGTAAATGTTCTTTATCATCATAATTATATCCCCTGTTTAGTTGTCCATTAAGTTCCATCCACCACCACCCCCACCTCCACCCCCCACCCCACCCCACCTCCACTCCCCCCCAATCCCCAACCCCAACCCCACTTTCTTAGAAACCAAACACAACCTAAAGGACAATTGGCCACACTCATTTTTGAGTTACATGTTTTTCTGTATAATGAATATCTGTAAGTAGATATATCGCCCTGCCTACTTCATGTAAAGTGGCAGGCCTAATACTTCTTTTTTGTACAGACATGGAAGATCTGCCTTGATATATTGAAGACTGCTTAGAGCCCTGCATGGACCCTCCAGTCTGTTTGCAGAGCTATAATTGCTCTGATGGCACATCCAGAGCCTGACAACCCTCTCAATTATGATTCAGGTCAGTGAGTTTAGCTTCATGCACATGTGGAATGTACATGTAAATGTACGAAAAGTCTTATAACATCATCAAAAGTCTAGCTGTTCAGTAATTCTCATATTCTGTTCTTGAGAGACTCCACTAATTTAGTGAAACAATTAATGCATATAGTAGTTGAAGGAAGTCAATAAAGCTCGCAATTCATAACTATGATCCAATAGTTTCATGATAATAAATACAAAGATTTAAACAAATATCAATTTATTTCAGTATTAGAGTTTGTTCTCATTGAATAATGAATATGAGAGAGACTACAAAGTGGGCTCAGTTAATAAGGTTGTCACGTTCATAACTAATACCTGACCCTATGTTACACAGACACCACACATTAACCAGGTTGAAGTATAACTCGAAAGGCCTCTTGTCGAGTGGAGAAATATCATGCCACACGATGTATAGCCAAGTACAAGTGGCCTGTACCCATTCCCACAACAAGGAAGAGTAAGGAAAAGGAAAAAGAAAGAGATGGTCTCTAACTTTTTACCTCTATATATCTGTTTGCATTTTACCTGGTCCCGTTAATAACGTGAATAATTCCTTAAAAACTATTATTCACATTATTATAGCCATCCATTGTTAATATATCTAAAATAATTCAACTAATGTAGTTAGTACAAGAATAAATGCCTGCATACTTTTACTTGTATGAATAGTAAATTTGCATGAGAAAATACCAAGGTCTTCATCAGACAAGCAAATTGTTAATTTGTTCAACATAACTATAACAATGTGAAATACTAACCTCAAAGAGGAAGACAACCCAGATACGAAGTGCCAAAGGGAAAGGGAATGAGTAACAAAATAGTTATAAACCATTGACTTGCATACATGCTCGGGTTAATCATTTCTTCAGACAAATGTTGTCCCAACTTCGGTAGGTGCTCTTTCACTAACTGCTCAAATTGGAAAAAGTACTGTTGTACTAGAGGCTAACCACATGTTTCACAATCATTCACAAAATACCAAAATTAAGAAGTGGCATTTAACACATTACAAACACTTTTGTTTAGATCAGACAAGAATTTGCTTCCTAACAAAGACTTACAGTACAAATAGATAATAAATAAATTTACTACAAGTTGCACGGTTGCGCCATATTATAATGCAAGGTTCAAACCATTGTGTACTAGTATCAGTATTGTGCCCTCTAAGAGTATCAGTGTCATCAGTCAACAGTGTCAGCATTCAGCTTAGAGTATGAGTATTAGGCTTCGGCAGTTGTAAAAATTTACAAAGATGTTAAAGTTTCTGGGCTACTTGTCTAGTTTTTTGTGGTTTGGTGAATATTACATATTATAATTGCATAAGTTAATAAGAACATCATTTATGGACCAGAAAAGGTTTTTATTTAAGCATGAAAATGAAAACTGTAACCAAAGTATGTAAATATCTCGACAAGTTTGGGCAAAATTTTACAGCTGGACTTCTTAATCCTGAGTATATTAAAGCGATTATTTGTACATCTTTAAAGTGTATATGGAAAAGGCAAAGATGGATTCAACATGAACTTTGGTATTGCCTCCATAACAAGTAATTAAAGCATGCCTAGGATTGAAAACAAAGCTTTTAAATTGTTTAACCATCTGACTACAGCAATTTAATTTCCATGGTTACTTTTGTTGGCATTTACAAACTTCCAGAAACTTCAGTACCTAAAGTTAAAAGTAGTTGCTAAAACATTATTATCATAATTAAATAGTGCATGGAATAACAAAAAATGAAAGCTAATAATATAACATGCTGACTTATTGGAACTAACTTGTTCTGGGTATTGACTCAGTACCTCCCATGAAAAATATCAATATCATCTTTTTTGGAATTTGGCCACATATCGAGTTCATTTACTCTAATTCAACTTTGTAATTCTTTTATTATTGGGACATCACTGCAGTAACTAATGAGCTGGTTTTCTGTCAAGTACGAATTGGGTCCTGTGTATACATAATCGGATAAAGGAGAAGTCATGTCATGGTGAACCTGCGATAGAAGGACAAAAATTATTGCTTACTAAAATTGAGTGTAATAGCAAAAATAGAAGAGATTTTGGACACAATATATTATTCAAAGTAGAAATTAAGGAACATCCACATCAAAATAAATTAAAAATTGTGGAATTATATTTGGCTCTTCATGAAACAGATGGCATTCTCACATCCAAAATTTTCTCCAAATTTTGGATTGGAGGTGAAGGGTGGATCTTCATGGAGCATCAACCGATGGCATTCTCAAATGTAAGCTTTCTTTGTCCCTTCCACAGAATCCATACCTTCGATTGATGAGAGAGTTCTCAACCTCGAGCTCTTGAGATTCGGAAACTAAAACTTCTCCCGAAACTTCAGGTTCATCTCGATGAGCTTCTTTAGCTCGGTCAGCATGACGCCTCTTGCCGACTTCGTGTCCCCGTACTTAGAAAACTGCTCATTTTCCATACAACCACCCTAGCCCTTTCAGAAAAAATCCACAAAACCCCTAAATTCCAGGAACTGGAGGATGAGGAACTAGAACTTACATCTGACACATCTTCAACAGACCAGTTCAAAGTTCCATTCCTCTGTAGAAAGTACAAAAAACTATAGAATTTGGTAATGGCACGGGATTAGGGCCAATTAACCACCTAGGCCCAGTCTAACCAGTGGACTTGCCAATGACCATGCTCGGTGCTTTGATTCCACTGGACTACAACACAAACTTGATGGTTTTGATTCCAATCGACTGTCCACCCACATCAACAACAGTTTTAGGAGAAGGTTACATCTACAATTTCACCAAAGATGGAGCAGTTCACAAAAATTATACACAGAATTCCTGTGGTGGATGCAGAAAGCATAAAGAAGAGATTTATGTAGTGTAATATTGTATATTCGTGTTTTTGTATAGCAGCTCCCAAAAATGGGGTGCATCTCATCATTTTAGGTGAAAATGTATTTGAAAAAGAAGAAAAAATAGGCCAATTAACCACCTCGACCAAAATTAGGTTTCTAAATTTTCTAGGGCTTCCTCCTCGAGGAGGAGGAAAAGATAAGAAAAATTAGGGTTTGTTCACTTGTGGACGGTCTCCTTAAACTTCTCCTCCAGGAACTAGAGGATGAGGAAGACGAGCTCCCGGCTGAGCAAGGTCATGGCTGGATCTCTAGATTCGGATCCGGTCATCGGATCTTCTTATCGGATCCGAATCGAAGGAGGAGAGGATGACGAACGAGAAGAGGGTGAGTTGGGGTTAGGGATTGGGAGACTTTAATACGTTTGGCATGGCGGAGGTAGATGAAGAAGAGGGAATTTAGTAGGTGCAGCCTTCTTCTTCTTCTTGGACACCATCACCACGGAGACGATTCGTTGACCGAGGAATGAGGCCTCCTCCAAGAAATAGAAAGGAAGAGAGGAAGGGAGAGCTGAGAGTTGTTGATTAGGGCTAGTTTCTGAGAGATCGGAAAAAAAATTGTTGTGCTCCCTAATAAAAAAGATTCATAACCGTAAACAAATATAAAAATTAAAATAATTACAATAATGGCAGCAAAAAAAATAGCGGCAATTTTTTCTACTTGCATTACTTGACGGTTATCAACAAACTGACAAGTAATTCAATTGGTTTTCTTGACGCTTCCTCTAAAATCGTCAAGTATTCTGGTAAAATTTCGATACCAAACAAAAAAAAGCGTATTTTCTTGACTTATGTCTAAAACCGTCAAGATAACCCCTTTTCTCGACAATTTTTTACGACCGTTAACAAATAAACCGTTAAGAATAGCATTTTTTTCTTGTAGTGTATATTTCGGTCTCAGTCGTGATTCAAGGTGTGGAAGAACAGTCTGGACATCATGAAGCATCTATGGGAGTTCAGTCGAAGGTGACGGAGGATCAGTGGCTGAACCATGACTCAAACTGAGCCAAATCAGGAGCAACGACAAATCGGTGGTATACCGAATTTTGGACAATTCATTTCAGAACTTAATTTTGTGATTATGGATGTACATAGCACTTGTCGAAAATTGGTTTAGACATGGCCCAAAGTCCATATGTTTTTTGACCTTGTGATTTGATCTTGACGACCCAGATTGATACTGAACTAACTTAGGGATTCATAATCCTAAACTACGGTTTCTTAAACTATTTAAGGAGTTTAAGGGGGGTTTCCAAAAAGAAACTCAAGGAGGAGATTTGAGGAAAAGTTCATATAAATCTAAAAAAAATTCGTACTTTACTCTTATGGCTCGCCTTTTGAGATAGACTGAAGAGTAGATCTGTTCGGTAAGTTGTCTTCTTCATTAGGGAGATCATCACAGGGTTTGGTGAGTAATTTTATTGTAATCTTCTTCTTTTTTGATATTGGTAAGGGGTTAAACGGGGCAAATGTAGAAGCATGGAAATTGTTCGAGCTCAATCAAGACTGAACCACATCAGATACAGTGCACTTAGGCTCAGAGACCTCAAGTGGGATGCCAAGTCCCAGAAGCATAGTACTCCAAAGTACGTTGCCTTTATAGAACCAAAGTCGACCAGTCCACTCCATGCAATCAGGATCCATGTGATCAGGACACATGCATCCTAGACACCACGCGACTTCCCTTTCAAGAAGCCTATATGCGGCCAATGAGCGGCATAGGCAGCTTCAAAAGCCCTCCACATCAAGACAAATAGCTCACGCCCTTGGCTGGGCTTCCCAATTCATCAAAACAATTGGTTCACGTCCCAAGACATACACCTCAAATACCATTGATAACGGCTGAAAGGATCAACACCACGTTTATGGTGTATGCACCATAACTGCCGCATTCAAACCAGAGATTCCCTCCAAATCACGGCCAGTGCCACGCATCAACCAAAGATCATACCACCTGATTTAAGTCTCCCGTTTATGGCCCGCACGTTACATAACCACACCATTCAAACGACAGTTTGTCCTAAATACTCGTATGAGCTATGTCACTGGTGATCTAGCCGTGCAGATGGACATTCATAACTACCGACAACTATACTCAAGGATCCTTAAAGTCTTCCCGGAGCTCCTGCAGCAACGGATGTCCAATCAGCGCCTTGTCACGCCCCGCTCCCGTAGGAGCGATCGTCCTCGCTAAGGCGTGATGCCGCACGAGCCTAGATTGCGCTCGTGCAAGGCAGGTTCCATAACGGCCGATTACATCGGCGGCGACGGGGTCGTCGCACAGAAGTTCCAAGCAGAAATATTGAAACATGCAGCAGAAATTTATAACAAGCACACATGAACACAAGTCATTCAAAAGAAACTCTTTTATTGATATTGAATACAAGATTACATTTGTGGGCACAAGGCCAAATTACAAGTCTCTCGTGCTCACTTTTCTCTCATTTACAAGTCACTCTGCTCTCTCTCATCTCTCGATACAATGCTTTATGTCAGCGGAAGCTTCGGAAGGCGATGTCCATACATTATGTCCTGTATAAGTCTTCAATCTACGCGGCCGCACGCTTCGAATCGCCAAGAAACTTCGTGCCTCGACGCATCCAAGCGAGCTCCGCGCCACGAGCTTCTACCTGTGCCTGCACATGAACACTGTGTGGGTGTCAGTACTCAACTGTACTGGTGGAGTGAGCTCCTCGTCTACCCATACAAAACTGACACGTTCATTTACTTTGTGCAGCTTACAAGTCCCTTTATGATTGTCTTTCTAGTCTTGCCTTAGGATCAATTCTAAGACTTGACGTCTAACCAACTCATTATACGACGACATAGTCGTGCTATCATGTCAACGTGTATTTCGATCGAGACAATGCCTTATCGCCTAGGTACTTGACCAAACTTCAACTCGGGACGGCAGGGTCGTGCCGTATTCTATTCGTAACTTAACATATTCAAGACAGTGCCTCGCCGAGGAGCAACTTACGCGAACTCGGTCGTACTAAGGCATCAAGGGGTCGACTCGTGCAGGTCGTACCCTTAGACTTTGGCTAGACTTGTGTCACGACCCGCACCCTAGAGTTAGGGTACGAGAACGTAACAATGCCCAGCCTACGCCGCAGTGTCGGCAGTAGAACGTTGTCCTAGGTCACAACATCTAACAATATAAAGCTAAGCAGTTTATACTTCCCGAATGGGGGTGACATAGCAGATACAGTCTCAATCACATCTAAGGTAGAGCATGATAAGGATAGATAAAACACAAAAATCCAAAAGAGATACATGAGATAGAAGTCTAAGTGTCTAAGATACAAAAACCCAGAAATACATCTCAAAACCCAAATACAGTAAACCACAAATCAAATACAACTCCAGACAAAAGAAATAACTATCTAAACATCCTCTAATGTGACTCCTCTAGGCTAGCAGGCACCTCCAGGCTTATCTGTAAAATTTATCAACAGGTCCAGTCAGGACTGGAGCAAGCACAGTACATCTCAACAATTCATAGCAGGTTAGAAAATATAAACATGCAGTAAGGTAAGATACAAGTACTGAAAGAAATGCAGTATAAAAACAGAGAGAGAACTGTAATAGAAATATCTACTATACATAGAGAACTAGCAGTGACTAGTGAGTCAGAGTACAACATGAACATGTAAATGGCCTGGGATGATTCTGTGAAGACACTACGGAATGATTCAATGAAGATACTACTGGTGTATTATTCACATGTCCACTTCTACTCCCCCGTACCCCCAATCAATACACAAGGATCCACCCAGGTTATGTTATGATTCCATGCAAGGCCCCGAAGGGTGATACATGGATGTCCCATAAATGGGGAGTCTGGGGGTTACCCAACTGTGTAAGATTCAAGAGACTCTGTGATCATGAGGGTACATGTCACAAGTAATCAAATGAACCAAGAAGCATAGTGATACGCCATGTAAGTGAAACGCACAGAACACGTAGTACCCGATGCTCCCTAAGGATAACATCTCAAGAAAGGATCCATATAGTACCAATCCGTGTGACCATCGTGACAGTACAAGTAAAGTAATCTACTGCAGAAAATAATTCTAAGCAGGATATGAAATGATCAGAGAATGTACTCGCCTCGATAACCTGAACAGCTGATAAGTATAGGGGGTCCCACTGAAGCCACAGAGTCCTATTTAAAGCAACACAGGTTACAAGGTGTTCAAGTTAAAATAAATGAATCCCTACAGGCAATCTATATTATTCTAGGTTCTTTTAAGTCAAATTAACTCTAGGTCGACTCCGGTCAATAATCTAGTCAAACTAGGTCAAGTGTTGACTTACAGTTGACTTTGGGTCAACTGGTCAACTCTGGTCAAACTGGGTCAATTCTAGTCTAATATAAAGTGTACTTCGTTATTTGTACGTTGAAACTTACGACACGCAAATCGAGATAAGAAGATTATCGGTAAGGTTGATAATCTTATTATAGTGATCCACGTGTCCAACTTGTCAATTTCAGCGATGTGAGATCACTGGAATTGGCTGATCTCAGTTTCGTTGTACTAATCCCGAAATACGAACATTATATGAATTAATTATTAATTAATTATAAAAAGGTTAAACTCAGAGAAATTATCAACAAACATTGTCGGACGATGAAATAAACATCGCCAACGTGTCCAGAATGGTCAAATTAGCTAGGATAGCCTACCCAACGGTCCAATTTGGACACAAGGGCAAAAAGGTAATTTCGGGTCTAAACGGTGTCCGTGTCGGAGCCGTTTTGCACCAAAAAATGTGCAAGAAAACAAGTCTACAAAATATAACAAATTATATGTCCACGAAACCAGAATGACGATACGAACCCAACGGTATCTCTAGAATTGGATTCCGATGAGCCGATCTCAATTTGGTCCGTTGACCAGAACTTGGAATTTCGGTTTGCACGAAAATGCGTGCCGGAGCCAATGTTCTCAAAACTTAGCAAACTGCCTGTCAACGAGTCCAGAATGATGATACGAACTCAACGGTATCTCCGAAATTGGATTCCGATGAGCCGATCTCAAAATGACCCGTTGACCCGGATATTGGTATCCGACTTGCACCGAAATGCGTGCCCGATCCAATGTCCACCAAAACCTAGCAAATTATATGTCAACGAGTTCAGAATGACGATACGAACTCAAAAGTATATCCGGAATTGGATTCTGATGAGCCGGCGTCAAAAAGTCCCGTTGACCCAGAATGTGGGACCCACTTTGCACCGAAAAACGTGCCAGGGTCCACGTTCTCCAAATCTAACAAATTTTATATGAAAACATGCCAGAACGACGCCACAAGTCTAATGGTGGTGTCAGAAATGAAATCTGGAGTCCCATGTTCAAAAATGGAATTTTACAAGTTGGAAATTACGAATTCGGACGGCCAACTTTGGCGTCGAATTCAACCAATCAAACAAGCTCACAATGAAACGAAACTAGAAGGGTAGCAAGAGAATTATACCAGCTTCGCACCGAAACTGGTAGCACGCCAAACGGAGCTGCGGTGGAGGAGATACAAGCTGACGAAGTTGGCCCCGCAAAACTGTCCAAATTTAATACAATTTAAATGGTCAACTTGGTGGCCGATTTTGATGTATCAAACGATAAAATTAACGGACGAAAATTGACAGGTATGAAGGTGGATATACCGAGATTGCGACGGAGCGAAGAAATCGCCGATCCAACGGTCGGATCTCCGGGAAAACGTGCACGAAGTCGCTGCGACGGAGCGTCAAAATGAACTCGATCCCGCGCGCGTTTCAAAACGCACATATCGCCTCGACGGCACGTCCCGGAGGATGGTGGCCGTCAGGGGAAGGCTCGCCGGAGAGAGGGGGTGCACGGCCAGGGGCCACGGCGGCCCATGCGGCGGCGCGGCGACGCACGACGGCGGCCCACGCGCGCTCGCGTGCGCGCGCCTGCATGCGTGGTGCAGCAGCCGCTGCTGCGCGCTGCTCGTGGCGACGCGGCGGCCGACCACGGCGAGCAGCGGGGCGGCGGGCCCACGGCGAGGTGGTGGCGGCTCGTGCGGTGAACGGGGGTGGTGGTGATGGCAGAAATGAATGGTGGCCGGTGGTGGTTCGAGTGATAGGTGGAGGAGATGATGGTGGCGTTGAGAGGAGGAGGAAGAAGGAGTTGGCTGTGGGTGCGGCGGCCTGGAGGGTGGCCGACGGCGATGGCTGGGCCAGGGTGGCCGGAGTAAGGTCGGGTGAAGGTGGAGTTGGAGTGTTGCATGGTGGGAGTGGGTTGTTGTTGCTGTTGTAGGAATAATAGGAAGAGAGAGAAAGAGAGATGATTGTAATAATGTGAGAGGGAGAGAGAGAGAAAGAGCTCTCCTAGAAATTAGGGCCGGCACACATGCTGCTAAGGGGTTGGGGAGAAATTGAATGGTGATGATTTTAAAGAGGGAAATCAAAGGCTAGGATTAAATTAGGAGAAAATGGCCAATTCTATGGGAATTAAATAATTAGAAATTTCCAATAAATATAGAAAAATATGTAGGGGAGTACCTGATATTTTTGGGCAAGAAAATACGAGGGTGTCATGATGGAGAATAACATGGAGCTGGGCTGGACTCGGTGGAGCCGGATTGGGTCAAAATCGAACATTGTGCAATAATTGAATTAAAAATAGACGTTGATAATCATGAGTGAATAAGTAGCACATGGGGATTCCAATAAATGGGACACAAGTGGCGGATGGGTAGTAGGCTCAATGTGGGCCATGTCCATAATTGGGGGCGACAGGTTTTGGTCGACAGGGGACCCACAAATCAAGTTGGAAAATGAATGTGACACCGTGGAATGAAATAAAATCGGGTCACGTGTCGGGAAAGTTGTGCGAATCAAATGGAGCACAAAATGACGTGTCTGAGTGGAACACGAAGGTCATGGGTGACGAACGTCTCGAGTAGATCATCAATGAGAAGTTGGTTTCAAGAAACTGACTGGTCTGGTGCTCCCAAATGAAAAGTCACGATAACGTGCTGAAAATGATCGAGGAAAAGAGTAGGAAAATAAATAATAATCAAATGGTCTAAATCGACCCGAAGTTCAGCGAAGCAAAAAGAGCACAAGGGAACAAGTTTGGATGGGACACTATATACCGTCATGAAGGCAATCATGTCCACTCCAAAACTCGTGAAGAAGATTTCCAGAGTTGAACATCCCTGACACTCCAAATATCAATGGCACGGGAAAGCACACTTAAGGAAAAATAACAGAATAAGTTATTTATCAAAACCAGTCAATCAGAAAATAAAATAAAATGAAAAAAAATCCACCCGAAATTCAGGGTGCTCACATCCTACCCAACTTATAAAAATTTCGTCCTCGAAATTAAAATGTCCATACTCCTTCTAGGTCAAACCCCCACAATCAAGTCCCAGAACTTAAACAAATCATACCATCAAAAGGACAACGTACAGGGTCATGGCATACGGTGACAGTGAAGTCTCATCTAGGTATACTAGTCATGCTAATCAAAACGGTCATAGGGTATCAAAAACACACAAGCAATCCAGGGTGCTAAAATAGAAAGGTTACAGAAATAACAAATCACCAAAACTGTAAGACGGTCTACCATCCTATATGAAAACTGGTACTTATTAAAAAAAAGAAAAGAAAGGTAACTACCAATCATCTAAAATGATACAGAAAAATCAAATTCAAAAGTTAAAAAAAATTGAAAGTCACTTGCATGGAAATCCAATCACAATATATATATATATATATATATATATATATATATATATATATATATATATATATATATATAATATTAGTCTCGATACGATCTAAGTTGATCAAATTGGGAAAATCAAGATTGGGCAATATGGAGGACAGTTCAACAAAGTCTGAGATCGAGCATACAAGGATAGAGATTCAGGTCACAATCAAATTTAATTTGATTAAGTACAACCCAAGATATAAATATGATAAGAAAAGATAATCGAATTCGATTTGGTTGTGATTAAGGAAACTAGGATTCAATGATATTGAAAAACCTTTTTAGAGAAAAACAGGAAAAGATTTCATGCGAAGTCAGTAAATCATCTCTCTCTAATACTATCAGTTTATCATTTGCCAATCATATTTTTCTCACAAACCCCAATATAAAATCAACCTTCATATGACTACCCTCAAAATTTCTATAACCTTCAGTCATCAAAATTTTACCATGATCACCATAGACAAAAAAATTTTAACTTCCAAAACATTTTCCACGAAACGTACCCCTCTTTTTAGGAGTCGACACTTATTCATTTAATCGAAATTTCAAATTCCTTCACCTCGTTTTAAATTAGATCCGAAACCTCTAAATCCAATTTATGAAATCCTTGAATTTGTTTAAATCAAGTCTCGTATTCACTAAACTCCAATACCACTATGTCACACAAATTTATTCTTGTTTATAAATTAACCTTCATATTTTCTTCAACGTTTACCTTCAAATGTTATCCTTTTGAATTCCACAATTTCTCCCAATCATCTAAAATAATTTCTATAACGTAAAATCCTTGTGTTCTCTCTGTCTCTAGTCACCCTCTTACAATATCTAGTTCAATTTCGCATAATCATTTAATACAATAAAAAATTTTACTTCTTTTTTTTTAAATTCTACATAGCCTCAGAGTAAAAGTTTTTCCAGAATCAATAACCAAGATTTTCTAAGTTCTCAAAACTAGGTTGACCTCGAACATCCTCATTAGTTTTGAAATACATCCATGAATTATCCATAACCAACTTTCTGTGATTGTTTCTAAATTGATAACATTTATCCCTCGATTTCATTTTAAACCTTTACCACATCCCCATTTCAAATTTTTTTTATTGGACATCCAACGTTCTGATTCCTACAAATCATTCTATGATAACCATTTACATCATTTCCGAACTAGATGATTTACGTCACTTCCTCAACAATTCTCAGATAAAAAAAACGACATAAAGATTCAAGAGTTTTCAAGGTATAGCTGACAGAATTATATACGAGACAGGGAATTGATATAATCAGGACAGGTATATAAGACAAGAATGATGGTAATGAAAATACTGGCAGAAAAAGAATGATAAAAGAATCTGTTCTGCTTATCTGTTTTAAAAGAGGAAACCATTTTGAAATCCAGAACTAAAATATCAATCCTAAGATAAAGTCTAGCAAAATCATCGATTCATTGAGAAGAATTTCATGGTAAGAAGTTACACAAGGTTTATAAAAATAGCTAAAGCTACATCCCAAGTAAACAAGAAGAAACAAAACAAAACAAAACAACAATAATTCTTTTTTTTGACTGAAACAAAAGTCGCAAAACATGTTCGAAAACATTTAAGGTACAATCTGATAATCATATGCGTCTATCCAAAATCATGGTACTCTAAATCCTCGTTATACTAGTAAGCAAGGCTACGATAATCACAGAGTCCTTGACTTATGCACATACCTCTAGAATCATGGTATTTAACATTTTCGCGATGCCGCTGGCTTGGCTGCGAAAACCTTAAATTCCCACTCCCGAGAAATATATCCAAAGTTAGACTATATGTCCTCACCATGCTGGCTAATGTGACTATAGAAGACAAGATTTCCATAACTTAGATGACCTAGCCCATATAATTTCATCTTGCCAAAAATTAAATTAAATCAACAATGAATACTGAAAAGAAAAAATATATATCAAATTTATCAACGAACATCAAAATTCAAAAATGAACATAATCCTTCAAATCATATAACTACAAACTCGGATGCTACTGCTAACATCAAGATTCAAAATTCCACAACCTTCATCAAAATCAATAAATACAAACTCAAATTCAATAATAATACATCAAAATCAAATTCAACAACAGAAAGTAAAGATAAACCAAATCAAGGAAAAAGAGTTTTCAAATCGGAGTTAAACAAGATTCTCAAGGGTCGTCCCAGGAATCTCTCAAGGGATCCTAATTGTGATTGAGTATCTTCAAAGTATATCCTATTCCTAGTGCAGGCTGTAGTGGTACTCTAGTTCGAATACCACTACACTTTTAGTCTAGACCTGCATGGACCACCACTAAAACGTGTCACGACCCGCACCCTAGAGTTAGGGCACGAGAACGTAACAACGCCCAGCCTACGCCACAGTGCCGGCAGTAGAACGCTGTCCTAGGTCACAACATCTAACAATATAAAGCTAAGCAGTTTATACTCCCCGAATGGGGGTGACATAGCAGATACAGTCTCAATCACATCTAAGGTAGAGCATGATAAGGATAGATAAAACACAAAAATCCAAAAGAGATACAGGAGATAGAAGTCTAAGTGTCTAAAATACAAAAACCCAGAAATACATCTCAAAACCCAAATACAGTAATCCACAAATCAAATACAACTCCAGACAAAAGAAATAACTATCTAAACATCCTCTAATGTGACTTCTCTAGGCTAGCAGGCACCTCCAGGCTTATCTGTAAAATTTATCAACAGATCCAGTCAGGACTGGAGCGAGCACAGTACATCTCAATAATTCATAGCAGGTTAGAAAATATAAACATGCAGTAAGGTAAGATACAAGTACTGAAAGAAATGCAGTATAAAAACAGAGAGAGAACTGTAATAGAAATATCTACTATACATAGAGAACTAGCAGTGACTAGTGAGTCAGAGTACAACATGAACATGTAAATAACCTGGGATGATTCTGTGAAGACACTACGGAATGATTCAATGAAGATACTACTGGTGTATTATTCACATGTCCACTTCTACTCCCCCGTACCCCCAATCAATACACAAGGATCCAGCCAGGTTATGTTATGATTCCATGCAAGGCCCCGAAGGGTGATACATGGATGTCCCATAAATGGGGAGTCTGGGGGTTACCCAACTGTGTAAGATTCAAGAGACTCTGTGATCATGAGGGTACATGTCACAAGTAATCAAATGAACCAAGAAGCATAGTGATACGTCATGTAAGTGAAACGCACAGAACACGTAGTACCCGATGCTTCCTAAGGATAACATCTCAAGAAAGGATCCATATAGTACCAATCCGTGTGACCATCGTGACAGTACAAGTAAAGTAATCTACTGCAGAAAATAATTCTAAACAGGATATGAAATGATCAGAGAATGTACTCGCCTCGATAACCTGAACAGCTGATAAGTATAGGGGGTCCCACTGAAGCCACAGAGTCCTATTTAAAGCAACACAGGTTACAAGGTGTTCAAGTTAAAATAAATGAATCCCTACAGGCAATCTATATTATTCTAGGTTCTTTTAAGTCAAATTAACTCTAGGTCGACTCCGGTCAATAATCTAGTCAAACTAGGTCAAGTGTTGACTTACAGTTGACTTTGGGTCAACTGGTCAACTCTGGTCAAACTGGGTCAATTCTAGTCTAATATAAAGTGTACTTCGTTATTTGTACGTCGAAACTTACGACACGCAAATCGAGATAAGAAGATTATCGGTAAGGTTGATAATCTTATTATAGTGATCCACGTGTCCAACTTGTCAATTTCAGTGATGTGAGATCACTGGAATTGGCTGATCTCAGTTTCGTTGTACTAATCCCGAAATACGAACATTATATGAATTAATTATTAATTAATTATAAAAAGGTTAAACTCAGAGAAATTATCAACAAACATTGTCGGACGATGAAATAAACATCGCCAACGTGTCCAGAATGGTCAAATTAGCTAGGATAGCCTACCCAACGGTCCAATTTGGATACAAGGGCAAAAAGGTAATTTCGGGTAAAAACGGTGTCCGTGTTGGAGCCGTTTTGCACCGAAAAACGTACAAGAAAATAAGTCTACAAAATATAACAAATTATATGTCTACGAAACCAGAATGACGATACGAACCCAACGGTATCTCTAGAATTGGATTCCGATGAGCCGACCTCAATTTGGTCCGTTGACCAGAACTTGGAATTCCGGTTTGCACGGAAATGCGTGCCGGAGCCAATGTTCTCAAAACTTAGCAAACTACCTGTCAACGAGTCCAGAATGATGATACGAACTCAACGGTATCTCCGGAATTGGATTTCGATGAGCCGATCTCAAAATGACCCGTTGACCCGGATATTGGTATCCAACTTGCACCGAAATGCATGCCCGATCCAATGTCCACCAAAACCTAGCAAATTATATGTCAACGAGTCCAGAATGACGATACGAACTCAACGGTATATCCGGAATTGGATTCCGATGAGCCGACGTCAAAAAGTCCCGTTGACCCAGAATGTGGGACCCACTTTGCACCGAAAAACGTGCCAGGGCCCACGTTCTCCAAATCTAACAAATTTTATATGAAAACATGCCAGAACGACGCCACAAGTCTAATGGTGGTGTCAGAAATGAAATCTGGAGTCCCGTGTTCAAAAATGGAATTTTACAAGTTGGAAATTACGAATTCGGACGGCCAACTTTGGCGTCGAATTCAACCAATCAAACAAGCTCACAATGAAACGAAACTAAAAGGGTAGCAAGAGGGTTATACCAGCTTCGCACTGGAACTGGTAGCACGCCAAACGGAGCTGCGGTGGAGGAGATACAAGCTGACGAAGTTGGCCCCGCAAAACTGTCCAAATTTAATACAATTTAAACGGTCAACTTGGTGGCCGGTTTTGATGTATCAAACGATAAAATTAACGGACGAAAATTGACAGGGATGAAGGTGGATATACCGAGATTGCGACGGAGTGAAGAAATCGTCGATCCAACGGTCGGATCTCCGGAAAAACGCGCACGAAGTCGCTGCGACGGAGCATCAAAATGAACTTGATCCCGCGCGCGTCACGACGGGACGTCGTTCAAAACGCACAAATTGCTTCGACGGCGCATCCCGGAGGACGGTGGCCGTCAGGGGAAGGCTCGCTGGAGAGAGGGGGTGCATGGCCAGGGGCCACGGCGGCCCACACGGCGGCGCGGCGGCGCACGACGGCGGCCCACGCGCGCTCGCGTGCGCGCGCCTGCATGCGTGGTGCAGCAGCCGCTGCTGCGCGCTGCTCGTGGCGGCGCGGCGGCCGACCACGGCGAGCAGCGGGGCGGCGGGCCCACGGCAAGGTGGTGGCGGCTCGCGCGGTGAACGCGTGGTGGTGGTGATGGCGGAAATGAATGGTGGCCGGTGGTGGTTCGAGTGATAGGTGGAGGAGATGATGGTGGCGTTGAGAGGAGGAGGAAGAAGGAGGAGGCTGTGGGTGCGGCGGCCTGGAGGGTGGCCGGCGGTGATGGCTGGGCCAGGGTGGCCGGAGTAAGGTCGGGTGAAGGTGGAGTTGGAGTGTTGCATGGTGGGAGTGGGTTGTTGTTGCTGTTGTAGGAATAATAGGAAGAAAGAGAGATGATTGTATTAATGTGAGAGGGAGAGAGAGAGAGAAAGAGCTCTCCTAGAAATTAGGGTCGGCACACATGCTGCTAAGGGGTTGGAGAGAAATTGAATGGTGATGATTTTAAAGAGGGAAATCAAAGGCTAGGATTAAATTAGGAGAAAATGGCCAATTCTATGGGAATTAAATAATTAGAAATTCCCAATAAATATAGAAAAATATGTAGGGGAGTACCTGATATTTTTGGGCAAGAAAGTACGAGGGTGTCATGATGGAGAATAACATGGAGCTGGGATGGACTCGGTGGAGCCGGATTGGGTCAAAATCGGACATTGTGCAATAATTGAATTAAAAATAGACGTTGATAATCATGAGTGAATAAGTAGCACATGGGGATTCCAATAAATGTGACACAAGTGGCGGACGGGTAGTAGGCTCAATGTGGGCCATGTCCATAATTGGGGCCGACAGGTTTTGGTCGACAGGGGACCCACAAATCAAGTTGGAAAATGAATGTGACACCGTGGAGTAAAATAAAATCGGGTCACATGTCGAGAAAGTTGTGCGAATCAAATGGAGCACAAAATGACGTGTCTGAGTGGAACACGAAGGTCATGGGTGACGAGCGTCTCGAGTAGATCATCAATGAGAAGTTGGTTTCAAGAAACTGACTGGTCTGGTGCTCCCAAATGAAAAGTCACGGTAACGTGCTGAAAATGATCGAGGAAAAGAGTGGGAAAATAAATAATAATCAAATGGTCTAAATCGACCCGAAGTTCAGCGAAGCAAAAAGAGCACAAGGGAACAAGTTTGGATGGGACACTATATACCGTCATGAAGGCAATCATGTCCACTCCAAAACTCGTGAAGAAGATTTCCAGAGTTGAACATCTCTGACACTCCAAATATTAATGGCACGGGAAAGCACACTTAAGGAAAAATAACAGAATAAGTTATTTATCAAAACCAATCAATCAGAAAATAAAATAAAATGAAAAAAAATCAACCCGAAATTCAGGGTGCTCACAACTTGTCCGTGCTTCAAGATGAGGTCGTGCCTAACGACTCCCTGACTTAGCCAACTTTTACGTTACGGTCCTGTCGACTTAATGCGATGGCACTCGACTTAACTTATGCAACTCAGGCCAACAATGCCGATACGCGAAAGCCACTACGTGAATGCCAATATTGATACGCGAAAGCCAATACGCGAATGCCAATACAAGATACGCGAAAGCCAATACGCGAATGCCAATACTTGGTACGCGGAAGCCTTGGTTTGTGTCGAAGCACGTATCTTGCTAACTTGATACATGTCATGCTAGACTGTCTCATGATTCGACCAACGCTGTGCTAGTACTCGACGCTATCCAAAGGCAAACATACGAATTGCCGCTCTTGTCGACACATCTACATGAGTGGTCACTAGCAATGTCAAGCTATCTTGGACACGGCTCGGCGGGGGTATCGGACCGCCCTTCCAATGGGTAGCTAGCCCCGGAAGCGCCGATACTCCCATGAGGTTATCCTGCATCCTGCTTTGAGCCGCAACTCGCTTCCCCCGGGCGAATGATTCCGGCGCCTTGGCAATCATTCTAGAAGACTACACCTTGTTGACAAGTTGTTCAATGACCATGCAACTCGATCTACCAAGTCCTTCCTTATTCATGACCATGTTTTCCTTCTTTCTATCAAGACTTAGCGAGACTCCCAAGCCGCGGGACCGATCTCATGTGCAGGACATGTCAAGACTTAGCGAGACTCCCAATTAGCGGGACCGATCTCGTGTACGGGACTTATCAAAACTTAGCGAGACTCCCAAGTAGCGGGACCGATCTCGTGTGCGGGACTTATCAGGACTTAGTGAGACTCCCAAGTAGCGGGACCGATCTCGGCAACAACAAGTCGCGTGAACTTCCTTTGTTCGTGGCAAGCTTTTCACTAATCCGACTGTAGCTCATGCCTTAGATAGGCCTGGTTCTCTAGGCGATGCTATCGCTCAAGTAGTATACTTTATACGACGAGCCTTGTTCTCAAGGGACTACACAACTTGACAACCGCAGATAGAGCGGGACAGTGCTAGAAATGGCTTCGATAGCCCAACACAACTCTTGTCTAACTTATTCGGGTAATGACTCGACAAGGAAAGGCTACGCCGAGCTTCGCATCGAGGGAACGTGGTATGCACGGGGTCGTCTTGAACAACCAAGTTTGTGCCTAGACTTAAGCCAACAGCCGTGCAAGACGACTTAACTTACAGGACATGCGAAGGCTATGCCAAACCTTGCGGGACAGGACCGTGCATGCTTTATTAAGCATTCATGTGGGCTACGCCTATGACTTAGGCTGATTCGAGTGTTGGGGCAAAACGACGGGACCGTGCATGCTTTACCAAGCATTCATGCAGGCGACGCCTATGACTTAGGCTATTTCAAGTGTTGGACAACTTAGCAACTTAAGCCAACTTCCTTCTCCCAAGCCATGGGATCGAAGGATCGAGTGTCATTTGAAAGCACGCTGAGCCGACTTCTATGAAGACCGTGGGACCATTTTCCATGTTCTAAGACATTCCGACGGGTCGAAATTATTCCCTTAGCTATGTGCGTTCGTAGCTTTTAGATTAGCCTACTTGTGAAAGTTGAAAACATGCGAGTTATTAAGTGAAGGCTAAGATGAGGCAAGTTCACCGAAACTACCCCACCTGAGCGAGCGGTCGCCTTGACCTAGCGAGCCTTCGAGCAGCCGTCGCAGGGCTAAGTCCGAACGCCGTCGGCGTTTCGATTCCTCAGATTGACTTTGCGGGACGGGGCACTACAACATACACCACTCAGAACAAGTCTCGTCCTCGAAACTTTCCTGAAGGCAAGCCATCCTACCATTTCTATGGCTAAGACTTAATTGTACACACTCCACCTACGCGTTTCTTCGATTCCGTGCCACGCTCGCATGACTATCAATCTTTCCATTAACATGATTTCAAAATCCTCGACCATTTCCATTCTTCAAGTCATGCTTGAACTCAACGTATCACTTGGCTGGATCGTGCACGCATTCCAGGCGTCCCCAAAATACATGCATTCACCAAGCCGCATGATAGAGAATTCGTCATTCTCACTCGAGTCGCATCGTGCATATACTCCGGCGTCCCTGAAATATATGCATGTCAGCCGAATCTTGTGAGCTGGGTTTCCTATTCTCGTGATTCACTCTATCCATCCATGCCAATCCTCAAGATCGATCTTTCGATTGATAACTCTTGAAACAGGGCGTCTCGCCTAACCGCTAGGCCATCTTTTCGAGGCTAAGTCAATGTCAGGATTGGAATCATAGTTCCCCAACAATAATGCCAACACTGACCCCAATCCTAGGGTCAAACCAAAGTCGATAGTACGAAATTTTTCTAACCAAGCTCGTGTCACTCAGATTTCTAAACATCGAGCACGATCACCTAGTTCGCATCAAGGCATTCGTTGCGCGTATTCGAATCCATTCAAATCACCAATTCTAACCAATTCATGTATTCGATCACGAGGTCGTCTAGCTTTGACAATACGTTGCGCCTCAATCTCACGCGAGTCCGATTATCCACGGTGGTTCATAAATCACCATGCAACGCACCCGCAGAATAATCATTCTCATCGGGGCATAACTCTTATTTGAGTCCAGACTAATTCAGTCTCGATACGCGGATTGGACCTACACAATCCTCAAATTCGATCGTCAAGCACACTAAGTCATTCTAGAGTCCACCTTCATGTCAAACCATACAAATTGCTACGCCATGCTAGTTCAATCACCCCCGCTGTATGAATCACCATACTAGCGCTCACGCAGAGTGATCGTCCTAATCGGCGCGGCGCATGTGCGAGGCTGGAGTTGCGCTCACATAAGACAAAAATGTTGAAGTTGTGGTTATCGACGAAGCAAATCCAAACATTTTCATTTTCATCCAAGCCAAGATCTCAGTTCGATAGTCCGTTTGCCATTCGTTCAACCAGAAAATCCTCGAGCCAAGTTTATCTTTTTCTCGACACATTTCAACATTCTGAGGATAGTATCCAGCGGAACAATGACATTTGCACGATCGTCATTCGCCGAGTCAGAGTACCTCCGAGTTATCGCATATCGATCTTTGATACGCCTCAATACCATCGACGATATATGTAACCTGACGATCTTCCTTTGCAACCAATTTCGAGTCGTGCGACTGATACTATTGTCCGAACTGGATATTCCACAATCTCCTCGATATTCAAGATCATCGTCCAAACTCAAGTCAGATTTCATTTGACCCAATCCGAAATCGTACGTGCGATCCTTTAAGTTTCCTCGATCAAGACCATTCGTTTTCATTCATCGTTCCGAATCATTTTCTAACTCGCGTTGCTCATTCACAAGTTGTCCGAACGACATCTCGTTCGGGACACACGAAGTCACGATCAACTAAGTGTGACGCGTTCTAAGTCTATGCACGATCGCATCCCCTCGTCGACATGCTCGTTGTTACTCGTAATCCTCGATCTCGTTCGAATAATTTCCAAGAAAATCATACACCACTCGAATTCGAGCCATGCGATCTAGTCCTCAATCACGTCCGCACTATTTTCTCAAAATCCAAGTCAATCCTTCATGTACGCCTAAGCGTTAACTCGATAGTGTTCCTATCGATAGACACTCTAAGTGTAGCTTCGTTCCCGACCGAGCGGTACTGGATATCGCTCGCAACTCGTTTGCACCAAAAGTCGAGGTGCGTGATACGCGGACTAAGTTGTGCCGCATAACCATCCCGTGTGAACTATTTTCAAGTTTGCACGCTCACTTGCTAGGTCGACGTAGGACTAGTTGGGCACGCACGCGACTTGCTAACTTTAGCACGTGTTTTCATTCAAGACAAGTTTGACACCGTTCGGCACAAATGCCTACCAATGTGTCCGGCGATGGCCTACCGATGCGTTCGATTGAACGCTTATACGAGCTTTTGAAAATATTTAGACTTATTGTATGGACATGCCGAGGGACATTCGAGAGAGAGCGCACACATATTTTCCAACGACGAGCTTTCAAAACTGAAAAATCGACATGAAGTCCAAGGACGTAAAGCCGTGCTCTGATACCATTATGTCACGCCCCGCTCCCGTAGGAGGGATCGTCCTCGCTAAGGCGTGATGCCGCACGAGCCTAGATTACGCTCGTGCAAGGCAGGTTCCATAACGGCCGATTACATCGGCGGCGACGGGGTCGTCGCACAGAAGTCCTAAGCAGAAATATTGAAACATGCAGCAGAAATTTATAACAAGCACACATGAACACAAGTCATTCAAAAGAAACTCTTTTATTGATATTGAATACAAGATTACATTTGTGGGCACAAGGCCAAATTACAAGTCTCTCGTGCTCACTTTTCTCTCATTTACAAGTCACTCTGCTCTCTCTCATCTCTCAGTACAATGCTTGATGTCAGCGGAAGCTTCGGAAGGCGATGTCCATACATTATGTCATGTATAAGTCTTCAATCCAGGCGGCCGCACGCTTCAAATCGCCAAGGAACTTCGTGACTCGACGCATCCAAGCGAGCTCCGCGCCACGAGCTTCTACCTGTGCCTGCACATGAACACTGTGTGGGTGTCAGTACTCAACTGTACTGGTGGAGTGAGCTCCTCGCCCACCCATACAAAACCGACACGTTCATTTACTTTGTGCAGCTTACAAGTCCCTTTATGATTGTCTTTCTAGTCTTGCCTTAGGATCAATTCTAAGACTTGACGTCTAACCAACTCGTTATGCGATGACATAGTCATGCTATCATGTCAACGTGTATTTTGATCGAGGCAGTGCCTTATCGCCTAGGTACTTGACCAAATTTCAACTCCGGACGGCAGGGTCGTGCCGTATTCTATTCGTAACTTAACATATTCAAGACAGTGCCTCGCCGAGGAGCAACTTACGCGAACTCGGCCGTGCCAAGGCATCAAGGGGTCGACTCGTACAGGTCGTGCCCTTAGACTTTGGATAGACTTGTCCGAGCTTCAAGATGAGGTCGTGCCTAACGACTCCCTGACTTAGCCAACTTTTACATTACGGTCCTTTCGACTTAAAACGATGGCACTCGACTTAACTTACGCAACTCAGGCTAACAATGTCGATACGCGAAAGCCACTACGCGAATGCCAATATTGATACGCAAATGCCAATACATGATACGCGAAAGCCAATACGCGATGCCAATACTTGGTACGCGGAAGCCTTGGTTTGTGCTGAAGCACGTATCTTGCTAACTTGATACATGTCGTGCTAGACTGTCTCATGATTCGACCGACGCTGTGCTAGTACTCGACGCTATCTAAAGGCAAACATGCAAATTGTCGCTCTTGTTGACACATCTACATGAGTGGTCACTAGCAATGTCAAGCTATCTTGGATACGGCTCGGCGGGGGTATCGGGCCGCCCTTCCAATGGGTAGCTAGCCCCGAAAGTGCTGATACTCCCATACGGTTATCCTGTATCCTGCTTTGAGCCGCAACTCGCTTCCCCCGGGCGAATGATCCCGGTGCCTTGGCAATCATTCGAAAAGACTACACCTTGTCGACAAGTTGTCCAATGACCATGCAACTCGATCTACCAAGTCCTTCCTTATTCATGACCATGTTTTTCTTCTTTCTATCAAGACATATCAAGACTTAGCGAGACTCCTAAGCCGCGGGACCGATCTCGTGTACGGGATATGTCAAGACTTAGCGAGACTCCCAAGTAGTAGGACCGATCTCGTGTGCGGGACTTATCAAGACTTAGCGAGACTCGCAAGTAGCGGGACCGATCTCGTGTGTGGGACTTAGCAGGACTTAGCGAGACTCCCAAGTAGCGGGACCGATCTCGGCGACAACAAGTCGCGTGAACTTTCTTTGTTCGTGGCAAGCTTTTCACTAAACCGACTGTAGCTCGTGCCTTAGACAGACCTGGTTCTCTAGGCGACGCTATCGCTCAAGTAGTATACTTTATATGACGAGCCTTGTTCTCAAGGGACTACGCAACTTGACAACCGCAGATAGAGCGGGACAGTGCTAGAAATGGCTTTGATAGCCCAACTAAACTCTTGTCTAACTTATTCGGGTAACGACTCGACGAGCAAAGGCTACGCGGAGCTTCGCATCGAGGGAACGTGGTATGCACGGGTTGTCTTGAACAACCAAGTTCGTGCCTAGACTTAAGCCAACAGCCGTACAAGACAACTTAACTTACAAGACGTACGAAGGCTATGCCAAGCCTTGCGGGACAGGACCGTGCATGCTTTATTAAGCATTCATGCGGGCGACGCCTATGACTTAGGCTGATTCGAGTGTTGGGGCAAAACGACGGGACCGTGCATGCTTTACCAAGCATTCACGCAGGCGACGCCTATGACTTAGGCTATTTCAAGTGTCGAACAACTTAGCAACTTAAGCCAACTTCCTTTCCCCAAGCCACGGGATCGAAGGATCGAGTGTCATTTGAAAGCACGCTGAGTCGACTTCTATGAAGACCGTGGGACTATTTTTCATGTTCTAAGACATTCCGACGGGTCGGGATTATTTCCTTAGCTATGTGCGTTCGTAGCTTTTAGATTAGCCTACTTGTGCAAGTTGAAAACATGCGAGTTATTAAGTGAAGGCTAAGATGAGGCAAGTTCACCGAAACTACCCCACCTGAGCGAGCGGTCGCCTTGACCGAGCGAGCCTTCGAGCAGCCGTCGCATGGCTAAGTCCGAACGCCGTTGGCGTTTCGATTCCTCCGATTGACTTTGCGGGACGCGGCACTACACGCCTCGACCAGACCGAGCAGTTAAACAGCCTGCCTAAACAGGTATGACAACCCAGATGGCTCCTCCACGTAGAAGATCCTTTCCCATCATTGCCTCCTTTATGGCTTGTTTGCTGAAAACAACTATAAAAGGAGGACACACCATCAACACCGAAGATGAGAGGAGGAGAAACCCAGAAAGAGCACCAGATACACAGAAGAGAGAGTCATAGAGAGCATTTCAAAAAGCTGCTAACTATCAGATCGTCAACGGAATAAAGGGATCATTGTAGTACCCGATCTCTATCATCACACATCCCTGGACTCTATATTTGTACTAGCAAATCCTTACTATTAGGGTTTTGTTATACTGTTAAAATTGCGATCTATAAAGGAAAGAAGTTTTATTTCAACCTATCTCTTATTTTCTTATCACCTAAGACCCCGCGATGGCGAACAAGCTGGCGACTCTGTTGGGGATGGTCTTTTCCTCCGACGAGAAGGTGTCACAACTCGCACCCGATGTAGGAGGACGAGTGCATGACAACGCCCATCCTACGCTGCATCATCGGTGGTAGAACGTTGTCTAGGTTTACTAAACTAACAAGCAATATAATTATCATAACCTATCGAGATGGTCAACTTCAAACGGAGGACAAGTAATGACAATATATCCATACTCAATCACAAAACTATAAGGAAGATAAATGGTACGAAAAGATAAAGACAACAAGATATGAAATATCCAGAAAATCTAACATAAAATTAATAAAAGTCCAGAAGAGTTTAAGAGTTATCTAACACAAAATAAGTCTCAAAATAAATAACAAACCAAGAGTTTAACTGGAGACAAATCCAGCAAAAATCTATCCTAACAGAGTCGCTAAATAAGCCTCCTCAGTCTGAGCTATAAATCCTCCTGAAATTGAGTCTCCCGACCTACGCCTACACATCCCATGGCCGTAAAGGTAGGGCAACCGTCATCTGAAAAATGTTATCCAGTCAGGATTGGAGTGAGCACACCACTAACAGCAATTCTAGTTAATTGACAAAAACTATAAAACTATAAGTAGAGAGTACGATAAATGATGAAGAATATAGCTACCAATATGAAAACATAATCTAGCAATTGGTACTATGAAGAATAAAATATGTGAAGAGCACAATGTACATGAATGGAAATGAATAGACAACATGTAAGTACAGTCCAGAAAATATGATGAGAATAATAAATATTATAAATAATATGTGTTTGAAACATTAGTCTCGAGATGTGATCGGCTTCGGAACATGTACAACAGCTAGGTGGCCTGGTTAATCATGCGTGAGTTGTATGATTAACACTTACAATGTCTATAATTATAATAGGGATTTGATCACATCTGTCACTAGGATTCCACCGCCCCAACTAGTACAGTGGATTCAACCATGACACGTTACGATACACAAGTAAGGTTTTATGATACTATCATGTACAATGTTTAATGAACATGTCGTGTATGATGTCAATATAATAACCATGGTACCATCTCATGACGGGATCCAGAAATACCAATCTGTATGAACGACGTGTCGAGAATCAAATATAGCATCACTAAATACAAGAATCATAGTAGATATCAAATACTGAAAACTATTAGAGAATGTACTCGCCTGGGATCCGGTGTAGAATATCAACAATGTCTGATACGGTGCCTCGAATAAATATGGAATATTATATCAATACCAAGATTTGGAGATGTAAACAAGTCAAATTAGTCCATTTCTAGGTCATAAAGTCAATTCTAGGTCGAGTTGGTCAAACTAGGTCATCTCTAAGTTGTATGAGTCTAATTCTAGGGTTTTGGAACCATACCCTGTATTTCTAGGCATTAATAGCATTAACAAGATATTGGGTGTATAAATACTATATCATATTATGGGATACTTGAAATGTCATATATGAATACTATATGATGTATACATATATACCAAATTTCCTAGTTTCCTAACACTAATTGAGTATCTCAAGTTACCCTACCCTATTCTTTATTCCAGCTAACCTTATCCATGAACCCATATCCTAAATAATTTCCTAAGTCTAATATATTCTAATACCAATACATAATCCCATATCCTGAATGCCCTACTACCCATTTGGTAACAGTCATACACATGCTCTCCTAATTCCCATCACACTATTCATGTCATATACTTATACCCCTCTCATATGTAGGAATAGACATATGGGTTTACAGGGGCACACCTATATATGAGTCTCCACATATGTCCAAAGTGACACATGCATGACAGTGGTTTGAAAATCCCAACCTGTGAAGCCTTTACCTACCATATTTTTCCTGCATACAATAGTTCTAACTCCCCATTACCTGCCTATAACCTGCTGTTTATAACTTAAATGGTAGATATCAACCTACAAACACTAGACAAACCCATCTACATATGCTTCTATGATTCCTTTTTCATATCTTACACCTATTGATACTCATAAGGGTGATATTAAAATTCTGCACATTGAAACTACTATATCTATTCCCACTCAATTTAATTCCTACCTGTATGCCTTTTCCTATTACCCATATGCCCTTTACCTAGGTATACCAACTCAACCCACTGCCTTCACACTCTCATACTACTATCACTCTATATTAACCTGCCCATGGCACATCCTATGTGTAGGGCTATACAATACCTCACTAATCCTATTCTTATAGGCCAACATAGGTCCTCTAGGCCTGCAATGACTCTTGATTGATAGAATCCCCATCCAATATCTCACTGATACTAAGAACCCCCAATGGCTTGTATTTTCCCCTTCTACTGAGGCCTATTCTCAAGCCCCCAATACCTGGCCCCACCCCTTATTAAACCTGGAACCCCCACAGGCTACCCGACCCTAGACTTACCTGTGAAGTGCCACTAATCTTATTGTTAACACTGGAACATGACACAAGGACTTCCACCCTAATTCACCCTGACCCTGCACATCTGTGCACTTCTCCTCAAGTCAACCTACTACATGATGTACTGCTCCTTTCCTAATTTTTGGTAACACATCCTCAAATCTACTACCACCCTTGATCCCCTATTGTACTTGTTCCCCCCTTATATTAGTCTTGACTGATACCCTTAATCAGTTTAGGGAAACTGATTCACACTTCAGTTTTGAGAAAAATTGACATTTTCTCCCCTCCTATCTATACAACTGATACCACTATCAGTTGAAGGACTAATATAATATCCGTTTGAAAACTGATATCCCTAACATCAGTTTCATTGACTGATCCCATTAACCCAACTGCCTACAAGTCAGTTTTGAACTGATACCCAATATCCTTCTAATTTTCCCTTTTTTATCAGTTTGAACTGATATTCCATATCTGTTTAGGGAAAACTGATACACTCCCTAGGTTTTGAGGAGAACTAATATCCCCTCAAATTAGTTCACATTCCCAATTCAATGTTCATATGAAACTGAACTCCAAATTCCCCACACTCAAGCAAACACCTGCATTGCCCAACTATACTGAAGGGACCCGACTATATGGGCTCTTCACTGATACACAAAATCAGTTTTAGAAAAACTGACATCACCTCATCTTCAATAAACTGATACTCAATACCCATTTGATCTGAGACACCATATTAGTTTAATAACTGATGCAAAGTATCAATTAAGAGGCTGATACACCTTACCCCTTAATACCCAGTCCAAGGACTGATGCTCTATCAGTCAAGGACTAATACATCAGTCTCCTACTGAATACAGACCCATTCTCCTTCTAATTGGTCAAATGACGGCTACCCTATCAGTCCAAGACTGCACCAAGTCAGTCCTTCTGGATTGACACTCCATTCAGTTGAATAACTGAACATATCAAATCAGTCTTTGCACTGATCACCAACATTCAGTCTCTTTGGACTGAACCTCAGTCCCTTAAATGGGGTATATAGACTGCCATCAAATGGTCAAGGATATGATATATATACATTATATAGTTATATTGCTAATATAAGGATATGTTTACACTATATAAGATGCACTCAAGTAGCATTCCAGGTTTCCTACTCACTGTCACATTGCCCCTATAGGATGCCAACATGTGGCCACACATATACATTATACACATATACATTATACACTATGTATAATACAATATTATACATATATATATATATATATATATATATATATATATATATATATATATATATATATATATATATAAATATATATATATATATATATATATATATAAACAAATACCCATATTACCTTAATGTCTATAAGGAAATGTGGATACGTATATGGGTGGATATATACAATGTGAGCACTAGGCTAGTGTCAATGTGCCATGAGGAGTGTATGCACCTAAGTGTTGGGGTCCAAAAATTCCCAAATTGGCCCCGTGTTCTAATACATCAAGACACATCCTATTTGTATCCATTTGTGGACACGATACTAGCCTCAAACACTACCCATACGTCTATTTTAGCCTATGTGACATTATCACAAATACTTGGTGTGCCACCATCGGGTTTCCTCCAAATGTGGCAAAAAAAACATATTCTAACCTTCAAATGAGGACTCATTAGAGCCTCAAAACTCTTCCTAAGGGTTGTCCTAATTCATGGGTGAGTTCCTAAGGGTCCAATATCAAAATTTGAATCTAAATGACAAGGTTAGAGGGTGTTTTACCGATTGGGAGATGGATTCCCAATGAACAAACCAATGGACACAAACCCGACATGAAACTCCTTAGCAAATGGACTCTCCTCCTTGTTCCTAGCTCCAAGCTCCTTGTAGGCACTTCCTTCTTGAGAGAATGATAGGAATGGAGGTGGAAAATGAGTGGGATTGGAAGAAATTAATGATGGGCAGGATCTTTCTTTGGAAAGAACTTTAGAATAGGAAAATGAGGCTTGTAATGAAATGAAGTGGAGAGGAGAGGGAGTCCCTATATGGCCGGCCAAGTACATCCTAGGTTAGAGCCTAACCAAAATGTCAATCATGCCCTCTAAGTTGTCATTTGGATAATTAATTGCATGTGAGGGTTTGGGGCCATTTTGGTCAAAAGCCTAAACTCTAAATGAACTAATTGGTCATGAATAATTAGTCTAATGGAAATAGTCTAATGAGTTGCTTTATGAGTCTTGTCTTGTTAATTATTGGGCTCGAGTTAGTATCTAGGCTAACGGGTCTACTAACACAAGTCTACAATTGGGCTAACTTCTAACCATACCAACTAACCCAAATAAATTAAATAAATACACACCATATTCCTAAATAAATATTCACATTACATAATAATTATGAATTGACAAAATTATCCCTATTCTGGAAAAGTGGTGGTTACAGAAGGCAATGATACAATCTGATACTTTCAAGTTGGGCTCATCCCAACAGATGATGGTCGTCTGGTTGGACCAACAAGCTTAAAAATATATGCTCTCCGAAGGGTCAAACCCTTCTCCAAGGTTTATAAAATCTAGGAAGACTCGTAAAGTCTGGGTGGCCAAGGCAGCTGCACCACCACCAGCAACTACGGAGGATGCTCTGCCGACTTCCACCAATGAAGCCCCGTATCCAGCTCCTCTGTATCCTTCATCCACTCTCGATAATGGAGAGAATAGATCCCGACACTCGGGCCCCAACCGAACAAGGCGGTGCAACGTCAAGGATTCGGGAATACGTGCTTCCACCAGGTGATCATGGCCACTCCCTGGCCAAGAAGACAATACTGCATCAGCAAACCTGATAGCAGGTGGTGCGAAAACATGGCTCATCTAAATCAAGAGGAGTGCCTATAGACGCACGTGAAGAAACAATGAATGGTGCCAGATGACAGTACATACAAGGGAGGCGAAGGAGATCTATCTTCTATATAATCTCTCAAAACCTGCCCATGAAGAAGATCTAGACACGCTGTACTACTCAAATGCTAGTACAAAGAGGTCCAGATTGGCGCGAGCCCAATATATCCAGACCGTTGCCTTGGCAGGCTTTTATCAGAAGGTGCCCTAAATGATTATACGAGCCCCTGACAAAAGGCTCTATCGGACCCACACATGTGCCTGCCAGAATCATGCACATTAAGTGAGCCGACCCAGTAAATCTATTTTGGAGAACCCTTGCGATAAATCATAAGTTTCGCCTGATCAGCCATACGACCCACGTGGCACAGGTAAACGCCCACTGCCAGATTTGCAGAAAGTAATAGATCGCAAGTAGGGGGTAAAAAAAGATGGTGGCGCATGCAACAACCCCTACATGGGATATTACACCGAGATCACCATCAATTGTTGTTGCTCTCAAACATCAGTATCCGCAAACAAGCCTTCCATCTTCCAATGGTTACAACGGAAGATGAACCAGTTCATGCTTCTTACTACTCCGCCCGAAGGGATACTCCAGTCCCAAAGGGCTCAAAGGTGCCATCCTCCTCAACTAGGATGATAAGACCCCCAACACGAAGGTTAGCCTACCCGGCTATACCTATGACAGGCGTATTCTAGAATACCCGACCGAGAGTACCTTCGCTGAAAGGCATACCACAACCAAGGGGTACGTCTTCTCCATCTATCTCTCATGCTAGAGGTAGAGATCCTCCAAGGGTAAGACATAAAGTTGGGTGTGGACCTTCACCCAACCAAGCTACTGTAGTGGTTGGAGGTAGCCAGCCGCTAGAGTCAAAAGATGACGCCACCATGCATCCCTACCCCGACGAAGATGAAGCCTAAGGAATTAGGTCAGCCAATTTCATACCCTCGCTAGTAGCAATGACAGACAACAAATCGACACTTTGGAAGCAATGATGGCCACACTCAATGTCGCAATGCAGTCCATATCCCAGTCGATGGCGGATATAAGGGCTAACATAGCCCCACCAACGACTTCACGATAAGAAAGTCAGCATGTAACACCCTAGTCCCAAATTCTGTAGGACCATGAGTACGTATACATGCCAGCTACGTATCGAGTGGACTCCAGCTCGGCTTGAATATGTATAAGCTGTCTTGGTGTTCTAATTTTATCTATAAATAAACTATAAATATATCTATCTCAATCCATAGGATAAATAACATCAAAAATGAATAGTATATGTCATGGTTTGCAACCCAATAACATATTTGTTCGATTAGACCCGAAGAATGATATGGGTCTACAAAACAAGACTAAATAGCAGAACAAAAATAATAAATAAATATAAAAGATCGATAAAATACCTGAGCCAGATACAATAATACCTCCATGATCAACGGACTATCTCTGCATGACCACCTACCTGGAGAGATTACCAGGTCCTTAGGGGACATAGCAAGGTACAGAAAAATATGCTAATATTACAATAAAGAAAATATGAACTAAAGGGTAATTCCTCTAACCAGTCTACGTGATATGCACATGAGAACATTTTTTTGGATATTCGACTTCAGCCACTGTCGCTCACAAGCTCCTCAGCAGGCTATTGCCCTAAGGCTCCATATCCTAGAACAAAAGGCATACAAGTAGATCAAATAGATAACCACCTAAGCTCTGCTACAGAGACGAAGATATACTAGTAGAATATCATCCAAGTCCCTATATGGAAATGAGACTAAAATACTAGAATAACAACCCAGTCTCATATATAAATATAAGGATTTTTTTTGGATATATATATATATATATATATATATATATATATATATATATATATATATATATATATATATATATATATAGTCTGATATTGTGGTAATGTTCTCCCACCCTATGTCAAAAACTAGTAAGTCAAGTCAAGTCAAGTCTAGTATAACAAGTCACAAGTGCAAGTATCAATATAGTATTCTATCAGGAAGTACATAACCACGAATACTCATATAAACTCCATATCATGAATCGTGTCGGTGTCCTGTGGTCTATCGTGTCAATAAAATATGAATAAAATACACGTAATGCCTAGTGTCGATACTCGATGACTACAAAATATCATCAACACCATAATATAATACAGATGCAAAATATCGACTATTCCTACGTCCTAAAAGATAATAAACAAGAAATAAAACAATAATAAAGGAAAGGACATAAATTGTAACATTGGCAAGGTACACTTGCTTGTAGTCTCCAAGTGCATATACGACAGTTCGACTCCGGGATCCTCGCTATCACTATCACGTACTCCTAGAATAAATAATTCCATCTATCAATGATATATCTATGCCTTAACACATATTATTTATAAACTTACTATATATAGTCCCTACTAGACATAATTTACTAAACTAGCACTTACTATATATATGATCCAATCCATCATATATGGTATTAAATCAAAATAATATTTTTATAATGTAAACATATAATATTTATTTTTGGAAAACTCTATTAAAATTTTTATAATAAAATTTAGAGTACATTATTTGTAAGGAAACTAGTATCAAACAATCATATCAATCTAGTATATATACTATTAAATCTATAAGGTAAAGTAACTATAACTACCTAAATCAGAGAAAAAAAGGTATTTTTGTCAATTCATATTATATATATTATTATGCCTAATTATTTATTTTATGCTGTGTATATTTATTTATTAATATTGTGTTAGTTATTACCATTAGTGGCAAGCCTATTTGTTAGACTTGTGTTAGTGAACTAATTAGTCTAGACAGTATATTAGAGCCCAACAATTAGCATGACATGACTCATGGACCAACTCATTTGACCAGGCCTAGTTAGACCCATTAGTCATGACCATTTAACAAAATAGAAATTTGAATAAATAACAAAAAGGTGTAGAGCCTTGCATGTATTAATTAGTTCTTATGACAAGCATTTAGAGGGCATGTAGGACATTTTAGATTAGCCAAACTTAGCTACTTATGACCGACCATGTAATGGAGGAAGCCTCCATTCTTCATTTCATTCCATTGTATAATTTTCTCTCAGTTTGGTGTTCTTTTCCAATTTAAGCTATTCTTCCACCAATTCCTTTCAAATCTCACTCAATCTCTCATTAATCCCTCTCATTCTCTACACCAGAAGGAGCCTAGGAGCTTAGAGACTATGAGCACAAGAAGATGAGTCTATTTGCTAGGAGCTACGTGTCCGGATCGTGTCCATTTGGCTTTCCATACGAAATCTATCTCCCAATAGATATACATCTCATTTTTCTCTCTAATTAGACTTTATTTGTGTTATTGGACCCTTAGGAATTCATCCATTACTATGACTACCCATAGGAAGAGTTTTGAGACTCAAATAACTCTCTATGTGAAAGTTATATTGGGTTTTGTACCATTTTTGGGGGAATTTTGATAATGGTGCACCAAGTGTTTGTCATTAGGTTTGTTAGACCTGTTTGGATTAGTTTTGGTTGTGTGTGTCTAGATTCGTGTCTACAAATGGATACGTGTAGGTCATGACATGATACGATAGGACACGGGATCATTTTGGGAGTTTTTCCCTCCGACACTTATGTCACATGTCTAATTGCATATGACACTTGACATTAGCTTCGATTTGCACTAGTTATGTTTATATATATATATATATATATATATATATATATATATATATATATATATATATATATATATATATATATATAAGACTTGCTCCTGTAATTTGATAGGATTCGGACAAGGTTTGGTATAGATATCTTGGCCGTATCACAAGCATATCGTAAATTAGTGCGATATGGGGGTGATGCACAACAAGTGTTTGTATTTGTGCATGTGTGTGCATAGAGAATGTATTTGTGAGTGTTAGAGCCTATGCATGTGTGTGTCAATTTCATACCTAAGTGTGTTTCTAGGTGGTGGATCACATAGAGTGGTTTGTGTGTGTGTGTTTTAGGAAATCATATGTGTGTATGTATCTAGGATGTATGCACATATATGAATACATGTGTAGGATACACTAAGTGTCTTGAGTGTGTGTGCATGTGTCATACACATGATAGTGTGGAAGTGAGTAGGACATAGAAGGATGTATGAATAGATAAATAGTAAATTAGGAGAGGGGGTTGAATGAGATGCAACAGCGGGTTAGATGGGGGGTCCTGTCAACTGTAGGTGCACACTTGTGCACATGTACAACTGGAAATTGTGTGCACATATGAGCAATGTTCAGTGAATAGCAGTGAAAGAGGAAGGGGCCTTTGTATCTGTCTGTGGGCATAGGAAATATAGATGTATAGATAGCTAGATAGGAGATGAGGAGAGAGGGGAAACATACCTGTATGCATTAGTTAGGACTGCTGTTTGGTATAGTAGCAGGGAGAGGGGAGTTAGAATATTTGTACCAATGTGTACAGGCCAGGACCATAGCAGGTGGGTGCAGAGTATTCCTTCCTGTGTAAGGCTCATATTGTGCATCCGCACATAGGGAAGGGATGAGTGTAGGCTGCCTGTGCAGGCTAGTTAGGACCATTAGCAGTAGCAGGGCGAGTCCAACAGCAGGTAGCAGTAGTGCCAAGGGTGTTAGTAAGTGAAGAGTGAAGAAGGTTGCATGAGAGTTTAATGCAGCGACAATGTGTAGGAGTTATGCACTGGAAAGTGCCTGCAGTAGCAGTAGGATTCTACTGCACAAAGTTACAATCCCTATACTGCTAGTAGCAGTAGTTGGGGGCCTTGGCAGCAGGGAGAACCTACATTTGAGTGTGTGTAGGCCCCTACAGGTAAGTGTCTTATAAATGTAAGTATCTGTGTATGTTGGAGTATGTTTGTGTGAGGGTGAGTTAGCTAGGGTGTGTATAAGTATGAGAGTGTGTGTCTACAGGAGTGCAAGGCTCTAGTGTGTCATGTGCACAAGTGTGCACGGGAATTGTTGAGTCCTGTGCTGTCACTTTTTGGCAGCAGGCTAGGGCTTGTGCAGGAGGTCATAAGACCTTTACAGGTCAGTTTCAATAATGGGAGAAGAGTAAGGGTAAGTCAGGGTTTAGGTTAAGTTTAGGTAATTGGTTTACCTATATGAGTGTAGGTAAGTTGTGTTATGTGGGCAATCCTATATGTAGGCAAGTTAGGATATGTGGATAATCCTATATATATAGGCAATGTAGGTAAGGATATATGTAATGGGTTTACCTATGTAATAGGGTTTGGGTTACCTATGAATACGAACTTGGGTATTACCCATAGGTAGAGGCCTATGCCATAGGTAAAGGGTCATGCGATTACTTATATACTGTGTGAATATGGTATAGGTAAAAGGATCGGGATTTGGATAATAGTTAGGATATTGCTAAATAAGCCTATAGGTATACTAGCTAGGTAGATATATATGGTATTAGCCTAGTATAGACTAGAATACCTTGGTATGACAAGGTATGGACCCAATAGCCTAGTTTGACCAAGAAATGACTTGAAGACCTAATATTGAGCTAGTATAGTATGTTTATGATTCCAAAACACAAATTGACATTAATATTCCATATTTAGGTCTTCGAGGCACCGTATCGGATACTGTTGATATTCATAACGGATCTCAGACGAGTATATTCTCTGATAATTTTCCGTTTATGATATCTTCTATGTTTCCTGTATTTAGTGTAGATATCCTTGATTTCTTGACACATTAGTAACACGGATTGGTATTTTCTGGATTCCATCATGAGATGTTATTCCTTGTATGTCTTGGTATACCCTGTGCAAGCCCTGTTGTTCTTGTATATTGTATAGACACCGATTCCTCCGAAGGCTCGCGACCTTCTCAGAGAATCCCGTGTCGTAACGTACCATGGTTGGATCTACTGTACCAGTCGGGGGCGAAAAGTAGTAGTGTAGATATGTAATCATACCCTTCATGTCAATGTCTTGTTCCTTGTTAGTGTTAATCATACACCATACGTATGATTAACCAGACCATAAATTCATGTGCAAGTTCCAAAGCTGATCACATGTTGAAACTAGTGCTCACTCGCATAGATAGTATTATTTCTTGACTCTTGTACATGATATATCATGTTCACTTGCTCCTGTACTTAATTATAGTTTTTCTCATGCTTGTTACATTCATGTACATGTTACTTTATTCTTGTATATTATCTCTATTTACTGTTACATATTCTTTATCATTTACTGGAACTGTTATAAGAGGTATACTTTGCTCCAATCCTGACTGGATATATTTTTCAGACAATCCAGATGACGGTTGCCCTACCTATGTAGTAGGCGTAGACCAGGGAATACTAATTCAGGAGGGTCCAGCTCCAGCCGAGGAGGCTTATTTAGCGACTCAGTTAGGCTAGATTTGTACTGGATTTGTCTCCAGCTTGCTGACTTTTGGCCTGTGGCTCCTCGAAAAGGTGTTGGTATGTTAGGGGGTGTCCTAGGGTCGAGATGAAGGTGGTAGAAGGGTTGGCGGTGGTCCGAAAGATGGATTTTTTGTGGTTGGAATAAAAAGTGCGAAAATGAGAAAGAAGAATTGGTAGGAGCTTGGTTTGTACAGATTATATATATATATATATATATATATATATAATCCATGAGAAAATATTAAGAAAGAGGCGTTTATATGAAGGAGAGGGGGTTGGAAGGATTTAGAATTTGGTTTGGTGCGATTTGGTTGCCTATTTTAAAAGATACACAAAGTTCTATCTCCTAGGATTTAAATCGAGTCAAAAATAGGAAAGTTGTTCTGGAGTTGGTTCAAACTAGATTTGAATTAGTATGGCTGTACATTAATTAATATAAATCAATCTAAAATATGTCTGATAGGTTAGGGTGCCATAGAATAGGCTCCATGGGTCCCTAGTTGGACCAGTTTTGGGTTGGTATAATTTTTGTTATCGATTTGAGTCCAATATGTCTATAGTTTCGACTTATGTGTCACTTAAAATCAATAGAACATGGGAACCCAATTGGCGGCACACCTTTGGCATGTACGTAGTAGGCTCAAAATAGGTCAAAACTATATATTGGGTCAAAAAGTTTGGATCGGATTTGGGCCTCAAATCAGAGTTGGAAAAATGCATCGAAATTACGGTGAAGGATAAAATAAATATTTTGACCCCAAAGTTGTGCAAGAAATATGTAGTGCAAGAAAACATGTTTAAGTGGGACATAATATACTAAAATGATGATGGACTCGTCTAGAACACGAATATGGAACTTGTTTCGAGAAATTGGTCAATGTAGTGCTTCAAAAAGCAAAGCTACGACAAGTGCCTATATAGCTATAAATAAAAACTAAAATATGGTTTGATATATAAAAAATCATTAAATAAATCCTTAAAAAATCAGGGTGCTTACAATCTACCCACCTTAAAAGAATTTTGTTCTCAAAATTAAAATAATGCTTACTAATAAAAAACCATGCTAACGTAAATTGGAATAGCTCAAAGGGGTACACTATGTCATTCTACTATCACGCCTCCTTGATAGCATGATTAACATCCATCCTTTCTAGTCTATAGGAGGTATGCAATACTTACCAGTATGCATAACCCTTATATACTTGTCTACTGGATAATGTTGTACGTTATTGTTAAACCATGCTTACATATGCCACCTTCAACCACTTACCTATTGACTAATCTTCTAGTCATGGTTGCTAATAGGTCTTTTCTAAGTTATTCCCCTTCTATGTATAGGTATGTCTAGTCTACATAGTCCTATCCACTCTACACTTTATCCCAAGATCGACACTATAGTATAACTTATCATCCCGTATCATTTCAATAGGATTCTCCCTAGTAAGGCTTTTCGGTCCAGTCCAGTGACTCCATTTCTTGACCTATGCCTACTATCATGATTACTACATCGTTCAAGTAAAACATTCTCTGCCTCGTTGCAATCATATAATTTCTATAAGGTTCTGTATCTATCTTAAGTACATTGCTTATGGACTTACTCTATTCTTAACATGACTTTCGAATCCTTTCACTATAGTCTTCCATATGGATGATTACACTCTAACTAGGAAATTGAATCTACTTCTAAAATTCTTTCCAATATTCTCTTACTCTATTTATTTTGATTGAGAACCCTATCTTATCTTCCTTAATAAACCAAATTAAACTGTGCTATACTTCTACCCCATCTCTATCTAATCATAGATAAAATTGTAGAATGGTTGCAGTCCATTGCTTCAAAAGTCTCTCATTGGTTTAAGTTATCTATATGAATTCTATATTGCCAGTCTAATCCACTCGGTCTATCTAATAGAGACATCTATCCTACCTCCATTACCTTAAATAATCAATCCCTCTTAAGATGTTCTAATAACTACCTTCTAACCTATGGTAAGATACAATCTAAAGGAGTGTCAAGCACGAGCATTCGTCCTTCCGAAATAGGGAAATGCGAGAATTTATGGTAATGAGTTAAATGAAGTTGATCCAATGCAATTTTTGAGTTCTAAGGGCGATAGAGAAAATCAAAAGAATTTTCAAATCAATTGTGGATTGAGATCCTAATATACTATCCTATCACAGGCCCGTTCGGTACAGTAACATAACCGAAATAGCTAACTCGACCTGCATGGGCCACGACAAAAATATGTAACATCCCAGTCCCAAATTACATAGGACCAGGAGTACGTATACATGCCATCTATGTTTCGAGTGAACTCCAGCCTAGCTCGAATACGTATACGCTGTCTTGGTGTTCTAATTCTATCTGCCAATCAACTATAAATATATCTATCTCAATCCAAAGGATATACAACATCAAGAATGAACAGTATATGTCATGCCTGCAGTCCAATAACATATATGTTCGATTATACCAAAAGAACAATATGGGTCTACAAAACAAGACTAAATAGCATAACAAAAATAATAATTAAATATAAAAGCTCGATAAAATATCTGTGCCAGATACAACAATACCTCCATGATCAGCAGACTATCTCTGTATTACCAACTACGTTAGAGAGATCACCAGGTCCTTAGGGGACATAGCAAGATACAAAAAAATATGCCAATATAATAGTAAAGAAAATATGAACTAAAGGGTGACTACTTTAACCAGTCTATGTGATATGCATATGAGAACCTTTTTCGGATATCAGCTAAGGCTCAGAAGCTCCTTAACAGGCTATTGCTGTAGTGCCCCGTCCCGCTCAGTCAATCGGAGGAATCGAAACGCCAACGGCATTCAGAACTAAGTCTTGCAACGACTGCTCGAAGACACCGCTCGGTCGAGACGACCGCTCGCTCAGGTGGGGTAGTTTCGGTGAACTTGCCTCATCTTAGCCTTCACATAATAAATCACATGTTTTCAACTTGCACAAGTAGGCTTAATAATAAAAGAGACGAATCCACATAGCTAGAGGGAGTAATTCCGACGGGTCGAATTGAGATAGAATATGGAATGGTCCAATGGTCGGTTTAGAGTTGGTGCACGGCGTGCTTTGAAAATGACACTCGGTCCTTCGTCCCGTGGCTTGGGAGAAGGAAAGTTGGTATTCGACACAAAGCTCAGAGTTAGCCCAAGTCATAGGCGTCGTCCGCATAAATGCTTTATAAAGCATGAACGGTCCCATCGTCCAAAGGCTTAGCATAGCTCTGACTGCCCCATGAGTTTAGTTGCGTCGCACGGCTATTGGCGTAAGTCTAGGCACCCAAATGATATGGTCGTTCGAAGTTAAACGCATGCGCGGCACGTTTCTGCAATGCGAGGCTTGGCGCAGCCATTGCTCGTCGATTCGTTGTGTGATAAGGTAGGCCAGTTATGTAAAAAGGCTATCAGAGTGGGAGAAAGCACGTCCTACGAGTTCTACGGTTGGGTATAACCACATAGTCTTACGGTCTCAAGGCCCGTCATATAAAGTATGACTTGGACGATAGCGTCGCATAGAACGTAAGTCGGTTTGAGGCACGATGCACGGACTTAGCGTTAAGGCATGAACCACGGTTGATTTAATGAGTTTTGGAGAAGGACTATCGAATAGGCATTCATGAGTTGAATGAAAGGATATAGTAACATGGAAAGAATGCTCGCGACCGTGGGTCATCGAGGGGTCTTAAATGATAGAAGTCTTGAATGTAGAACTCAAAAGATAGTAAAACAATGAAAGTAAAGACAATCAAACGGTCCTGAAATGAGGAAATGGGTCGAGTCTGCATGGTCATTGGACAACTTGTGTACCGGAACACAAGGATTTGATTTTGTTCCTCAGACGGTACCTGTGGCCACGGGGGACTGGTCTGGCCTAGGAGGAACACGTGCCTACGGGACCCTTGGATGGTGTGCGACCTGACCCAAGGGGTGCACCGTAGAGCGGGTATTAGGGGAAATTCTACGAGATCGTGCCTCATTTGACGAATGTACCCTCATATCCATTGAGGGTCCAAGATAGCTTGTCGTGCTAGTAACCAAGTTCATATAGATGAGTCGGCACGGGCGGTAATCCGCGAGTGTGCCTTTAGATTGAGTCGAGTCTTGAGTGCGCTATATCAAGGAGTCAAGTTGAAGGTGTGTGTACGAGTTAGAACACAAGGAATGTTTGGGCCTAAGCATTGGCATCAACATTGGCGTCGTGCTTCGACAAGAGTTGTGGCATCGAGTCTTAAGATGTTGGCATAGAGTCGTCTCGGGTTTAAGTCAGGAATCGCCGCAAGACAAGTTGGTTAAGTGACACTAAGTTCACAAGTCTCGATTGGATCAATTGATGATCAAAGTAGCAAGGGCCGCGAGGCGGAGATATGGTTAAGTCTCACTGAGTTGCGAGGTACGGCCTCAGCAAGGGTTTGTAGCACGATCAAACAAAAATGGAGCCTCATCGCGTAGTTGCGTCTCTGATTTTAAGACGCAAGGCAAACACGACTTGATAGGTTAACGTTGTCGGTACGAGAAGAGTTTAAAGGCAAGGTATATGTTAACGTTGCGTTGCAAGCACGAAATGGTCTTGAGACACAAAATAGGCCAAGGCGTCTGTCCTAAAACTAATCCTAAGGAAAGAGTAGAAAGACAATCATAAAAGGGACTATATTGCACAAAAGTAAATAAGACGTGTTGGTTTCGTATGGGTGGGCGAGGAGCTCATTCCACTAGTACAGTTGAGTACTGACACCCATATAGTTTTTATGTGCAGGCACAGGTAGAAGCTCGTAGCACGGAGCTCGCTTGGATGCATCGAGGCATGGAGTCCCTTGGCGATCGAAGCGTACGGCCGTATGGAGTCAAGATTTATACGGGACATAATGTATGGACGTCGCCTTCCGAAGCATCCGCTAGCTCGAGATATGTATCAAGAAATGAGAGAGAGCTGATTGATTATAATGTGAGACGAGTGGATCTGAGTGATTGTAATCTTGGCCTTGTGACTCCATTGTAACCGTAGTTTCAATATCAATAAAGAGCTTCTTTGAATAACTTGTATTTGTTCTAAATTTTTGTTGCGTATTCAATGTCTCTGCTTGGGACTTCTGTGCGACGACCCCGTCGCAGCCGCTTAAATCGGCTGTTATGGAACCCACCTTGCACGAGCGCAATCTAGGCTCGTGCGGCATCACGCCTTAGCGAGGACGATCGCTCCTATGGGAGCGGGGCGTGACATAATGGTCTCAGAGCACGGCTTTACATCCTTGGACTATCGATTGAATTCTTTAACTCCGTTATTTCCGCAAACTCTGAATTGTGCTTCCGCAAGTTGATATCGTTGGTGCGCTCTCTCTCAAATGTCCCATGGGATGTCCATACAATAAGTCTATCTATTTTGCAAAACATAAGAGAACAGTTTTTGTCAAAACAAAAAGATGGTTCGCGTAAGCACGGTTGGCTAAGTCGGGCTGGGCATATACACCAAAGTTGTGTCGAGCTTAGAAAAGTCGAGTGCGGGATTCGAATTTTGTCAGACAAGAATGAGTTGAACTTGGTTGAGTAAAAGTGAGATGACTATCGATAGGGGTGCTATCGAGCGACGATAACGTCGGTACGATATAGATAAGCGTGCTTGAAATTGAGGAATGGTTCGAACGGAAGTTCTGAAGAAGTCGATTTTGATTAGAACGATAGTGTTAAGGATTTGTTGAATGACTTCATCCCTGAGTGGTGTATGCGATAGCCTTAGGGATGTCGATCGATCGATTGAGGATACGGGGTGTCGGTGAGTCTATCAGCAAGCGTCGCACATATGCAAAGCCTTAGATCGAGTGCGATTGGGTGAGTCGTTGTCTTGAAGTTTGATAAGTAGATTCGAACAAATTAGGAACGACACGCACGAAACGTGTACGGGATTGAAGATTGCGCAAGTATGAAACACGAAGATGATTGAGTAGATAAATCAAATCAAGAAAAAGTTAAGGTGTAACGAACGGATAACCTGATAAAGGAAATCGATAGGTAAATCGTATAGAAAAAGTTAGCACGAGGGGGAAGATAGCGTGCATTCGAACGTTTGAAAATGACTCAGAGGATTGAAATCGATGTTGCTTGATGGTTTGAGTTAGCAAGGAATGATGCAAATTAAAGAATATGTTGGTTAATGAATTAAGATAGACGGATGAACAATACGCAAAATTGGAATTGAGGGAAATTGATGTTGTGAATGATTCAAGGGATAATGATCGAAATTGAATTTGAATGTCGAGGAGATTATCCAGTCGGATGATAGCATCATTCGCACGACTCGAAATTGGTTGTAAAGGAAGATCGTCAGGTTACGCATTTCGTCGATGGTATTGAGACGTATCAAAGATCGATATGCGATAACTCGGGGGTACTCTGACTCGGCGGATGTCGATCGTGCAAGTGTTATTGTTCGGTTGGATACTATACTTAGGATTTTGATGGAGATGAATGTTGGATGAACACGATCGTGTCTTGATGATTACGCGGATAACCACAGCGTCAACATTCTTGTCTTGTGCGAGCGCGACTCCAGCCTCGCACATGCGTCGGGTCAGATTTGGGGCAATCGTTCCGCGTGAGCGCTGACATGGTGATTCATGTCGCAGGAATGATCGAACTCGGAAAATCAGGACGCGGCAACTTTGATTTGTCTCAACTTGTTGGTTTGATGCGAAGGTGAACTCGAGGATTTGTAGTACTTATAATTGATAATTGAATAAAACTTGAGGATTGAGTATGTCCAACCCGCGCATCGAGAATAAACTAGTTTAGACACAAACAAGAGTTACGTCCCGATGAGAATGATTATCCCGCGAGAGCGTGCATGGTGATTTGTGCCCACCGTGGACAATCTGACTCTAATGAGATCGGGGCACAATATATTGTTAAGTCGGACGACCTTGTGATCGATTACGTGAATTGTGATGAATGACTTAGGGAATATGAAATGTGAATTATGGTTTAGCAATAAAATGTGTCATAGCATACTTGACTTGGAACGATTGATAGACGGATTATATCGAACGTGTTCAAAGAGATAGACTATACAAAATGGCTTGATGAACGAGCGAAATGTTCTTATCGAGGAAATCGGTTGAAACGTGATTTATCGTAGGATGGATTTACTGAACGACTCGGACCCCGTGCGATGAATATTGGGATGTGCGTAGAAAATCGATGCTCGATGTTTAGAAATCAGAGTGATGCGAGCTTGGGTAGGAAAAACCGTACCATCGATTTGGTTTGACCTTAGGATGGGGTCATTGTTGTTATCGTTGTTTGGGAACTATGATTCCACTACTGACGGAAAGACATAGCCTAGCTGTTAGGCAGACGTCCGAGTGCGAAGCGATAGGAAATAGTGGAAGCACCACTCATGAGGCTCGGTTGACATGCACGTATATCAGGAACGCCTGAATATGTGTACGATCCGACTCGAGTGGTGATGGCGAATTCTCTATCACGAGGCTTGGCTGAAATGTATGTATTTTGGGAACGCCTGGAATATGTGCACGATCCAACTAAGTGATACGTTGAATCAAGTAAGACTTGAGGAACGAAAAAGTGTCGAGGATTTTGAGATTGTGAGACGAGTTTGAATGTTGGTTGATCAGTTGGTGTGCCTTACGACTATGTTAGCGATAAGCACGAACGTGGCTCGGATTAAGGGAACGCATAGGTGTAGTGTGTGCGAGAGTCCTTGAATGTAGAACAAAGTTATAAGTTGATAAGTGTACTCAGTAAGTTTCGAGGATGAAACTTTTTCTGAGTGGTGTATGATGTAGTGCCCTGTCCCGCTCAGTCAATCGGAGGAATCGAAACGCCAACGGCGTTCGAAACTTAGCCTTGCAACGGTTGCTCGAAGACACCGCTCGATCGAGGCGACCGCTCGCTCAGGTGGGGTAGTTTCGGTGAACTTGCCCCATCTTAGCCTTCACATAATAAATCGCATATTTTCAACTTACACAAGTAGGCTTAATAATAAAAGAGATGAATCCACATAGCTAAAGGGAGTAATCCCGACGGGTCGAATTGAGATAGAATATGGAATGGTCCAACGGTCGGTTTAGAGTTGGTGCACGACCTGCTTTAAAAATGACACTCGGTCCTTCGTCACGTGGCTTGGGAGAAGGAAAGTTGGTATTCGACACAAAGCTCAGAGTTAGCCTAAGTCATAGGCGTCGCCCGCATAAATGCTTCATAAAGCATGAACGGTCCCATCGTCCAAAGGCTTAGCATAGCCCTGACCGCCCCATGAGTTAAGTTGCGTCGCACGGCTGTTGGCGTAAGTCGAAGCACCCAAATGATATGGTCGTTCGAAGTTGAACGCATGCGCGGCATATTTTCGTAATGCGAGGCTTGAGCAGCCGTTGCTCGTCGATTCGTTGTGCGTTAAGTTAGGCCAGTTATGTAAAAAGGCTATCGGAGTGGTGGCAAGCAAGGTCCTACGAGTTCTACGGTTGGGTATAACCACATAGTCTTACGGTCTCAAGACCCATCATATAAAGTATGACTTGGACGATAGCGTCGCGTAGAACGTAAGTCGGTTTGAGACACGATGCACGAACTTAGCGTTAAGGCATGAACCATGGTTGATTTAATGAGTTTTGGAGAAAGGACTATCGAATAGGCATTCATGAGTTGAATGAAAGGATATGGTAACATGGAAAGAATGCTCGCAACCATGGGTCGTCGAGGGGTCTCAAATGATAGAAGTCTTGAATATGGAACTCAAAAGATAGTAAAACAATGAAAGTAAAGACAATCAAATGGTCCTGAAATGAGGAAGTGGGTCGAGTCTGCATGGTCATTGGACAACTTGTGTACCGGTGCACAAGGATTTGATTTTGTCCCTCAGACTGTACCCGTGGCCACGGGGGACTGGTCTGGCCAAGAAGAAACACGTGCCTATGGGACACTTGGATGGTGTGCGACCTGACCTAAGGGGTGCGCCGTAGAGCAGGTATTAGGGTAAATTCGACGAGATCGTGCCTCGTTTGACGAACGCAACCCTCATATCCATTGAGGGTCCAAGATAGCTTGTCGTGCTAGTGACCAAGTTCATATAGATGAGTCGGAACGGGCGGCAATCCGCGAGTGTGCCTTTGGATTGAGTCAAGTCTTGAGTGCACTATATCAAGGAGTCAAGTTGAAGGTGTGTGTACAAGTTAGAACATAAGGAATGTTTGGGCCTAAGCATTGGCATCAACATAGGCGTCGTGCTTCGACAAGATTTGTGGCATCGAGTCTTAATATGTTGGCATAGAGTCGTCTCGGGTTTAAGTCAGGAATCGCCGCAAGGCAAGTTGGTTAAGTGACACTAAGTTCACAAGTCTCGATTGGATCAGTTGATGATCAAAGTAGCAAGGGCCACGAGGCGGCGATATGGTTAAGTCTCACTGAGTTGCGAGGCACGGCCTCAGCAAGGGTTTGTAGAACGGTCATACGGAAATGGAACCTCATCGCGTAGTTGCATCTCTGATTTTAAGCCGCAAGGCAAACACGACTTGATAGGTTAACGTTGTCGGTACGAGAAGAGTCTAAAGGCAAGGTATATGTTAACATTGCATTGCAAGTACGAAATGGTCTTGAGACACAAAATAGGCCAAGGCGTCTGTAATAAAACTAATCCTAAGGAAAGAGTAGAAAGACAATCATAAAGGGGACTATGTTGCACAAAAGTAAATAAGACGTGTTGGTTTTGTATGGGTGGGCGAGGAGCTCATTCCACCAGTACAGTTGAGTACTGACACCCACATAGTTTTCATGTGCAGGCACAGGTTGTAGCCTCCCTTCTCGAAAAATTTTAAAATATTTTTTATTTTATTTATTTGATTTAAATGGGGATTTTACGATTTTTTTATAAATAATTATTAGATAATTATTACGATAGATGACTTTAGCCACAGATGAGTTTTGGAGTACAAGGTGACTAGGAATCATGGCACGGATAACGCAGTGGCGTGCTTTGACTAGTGTATTAGCCATGCCAAGGAAGGCCGAGCCATAGTGATGTCCTAACTAGAAAAACCAGGCTAAGTTGTGATATGACCGTATAAATAGTTTAATTATTCATATTTAATATTATTTGAATTTAGGAGACCCGGTTGTACCAAACCAGCCCGGACTAGACCGTACCAAGCCCAAGCCCATGTAGTCATGCGGGATGTCCAATGACATTCGTGTTGATGTATTTTGGTATGGTTGTGTCGTATCCCATTTTAGTGATCTATTGAATATTTTTAAGTATTCTTATTTAAATATTATAAAATATTCTTATTAGTTAAATATTCAAGGATATTGGTATAGAATAGGTCCTTGTATACTCTGGAGTATTGGACTGTACGCAAAGGCATGTACACCATTATTAGTTGGTAAATTTCATTATTATTATTATTATCATTATTATATTATTGAGGTGATTATTAAATATTATTATTATTTGATTATATGTGTGTGAATAAATATGTATATATAGTTCTCTTAGCTAATGTGGTACTAGACGATATAATTGGATGTCTAAAAATATATACACCATTATGGGTTTATTATATTTCGTTTATTATATTTCGTTATTTTATCATTTTTATTATTTATTGAGATTGGTATTTAATATTATTAGTTTATTGATTATATTAGTTTGGCAGGTAAATGTGATAACATATATAGTTATATAACTATATACGTAAAATTGTGTATATAAATATACGTATGTGTATGTATATATATAAATATATAAGTGTACATGTGTGTATGTGTATATATATTAATATACATTAGTATGTATATACATATATGTATATAAGTATACATAGGTAAAATATATGCAAATAAGAAATAAGAAATAGAAAGAAGAGAGCAAAGAGAATCAGTAGCTGCCCAAGCCAGGCCCAGGCCCAAGCTTTCCCAGGCCGAGCAAGCTCTCCCCACAGCCCCTGGCTTTCCATAGCAGTCGGCCAACCTTTCTCCCCCAAACCCGATAGCAGTTGTGCCCGACTTATATCGAGTATATAGAGAGAACAGAGAGCGAGAGGGAGTATCGATCAAAACCCTAACTCCGCCGCGCTGCCACCCCAGGACTCCCCGAAGTCAGGCGACCTTTCCCCGGCCTTCGCGCGCCACCGCGAGCACCGCCGGAGACCGGCCAGGCCGCGCCGCGCGCGGATGGACAGAACAACAACAGCAGCAACATGCGGGAGGCAAATTTCTCGGCGATCGTTCTCTCTCGAAGATCGATCGTTTTACACGCCGTTTGTTGAGGTACGACAACAACATAACCCTCTCCTAATCCTATCAAGTAGACTGCTTTAGTTTGTACTAGGTTGGTGGTGAATCGATTTCCAAAACTCGGAAAAACCCGCTTTTATAGATACTAAAACCGAACCAAAACCCCAACTTGAGAGACATTTTCCGACCCAAATAATCCGGGTTTTCGAAAACCAATTTCAAACAGTAGAAGAGAACATGTAGGGGATCGAAACCCTTCAGCTAGATTGATTTTTCATTTAGTTTACAAAAAGTTATTCGACGTCGAAAATCATGAAAAATCTGTTTTTAAAACTATAGAAAACATTGAAAACCATCCACACGACGTGCGTCCCGCCATTCCGGGCGACGTGGTCGCGAACCGAAGACATTGAAAGCTGCGTAACGGCTTCGTGGTCGTGTGGGCTTTGGCGGAATTCAAATTGGTCGCGTGTGTGCGACGAATTTGATGCGTATCCGTCGAAATTCACCGTATCGTGCACTTTGCAAATTCTCCAATTACTTTGTGCACGCTCGTCAGTTCGAGACGAAACTTGCACCAACAGAACCGTATCGTTTTTTTGGTCCTGCATGCCAAGTTTGGTCCGATTCTGAGACCGTTGATAAAATCATCGTTTTGCGGGCCCTACGGTCCCACTCAACGGGCGATTTTGTGCACGGCCCGCCGAAATCCAACTTTGGACATACGGTTGGGTTCGTATCGAAAAACTGGATCCGTAGACATGTAGTTTGACGACTTTAGAGACCATTGACTATGGCACGCTTTTCGGTGCAAAGCGGGTCCAACGGCGGACATCATTTTTGCCCTAAATTACCGTTTTGCCCCTGTGTCCAGAATTGGACGTAAGGACTGGCAATCCTAGCTAATTGGAGTATTCTGAGATCATTGGTATTGTTTATTTCAGCTTCCGGGGACTGTTGTACGGGTTTTGACTATAGTGGCACATTGAGTAGTTCAGATTGTCGTTTCACTAGCAAAGGACCACAGGCGAGTACAGTTTATTGTCTGCATTTCGATATTGATTTTCACTATATTTCATTGGTTGGCCATTGGTTATGTGATTATTTTCTATTATAAATTGTTGAGTCGGGAATGAGAAGTACCAAAGATATGTGATCTGACCATAGCCCGTGTTAGACATTGTAGCCCGTGTTTATTTTCTGCAAGTAGTGTAGCCCGTATTTATTTTCTGTAAGTAGTGTAGCCCGTGTTTATTTTCTGTAAGTAGACATTGTAGACCGTGCTTACTTTTCATGCAAGTAGACCTCGTAGACCGTGCGGTGTAGTACCCAGACCGATCACATATCAAAGGTACTTCTAACAGTTGGGAAAAGTATTTTGTGTCTATTTATTGCTATTAGTTTTCCGTATTTACTGTTTATTTTCAAAACTCATGATTGATGTCTAACCTCTGTTTTATAGTCATTTTCTTTATTGAAATTGCATTCAGTGAATTGTGCTCGTTCCATTCCTGACTGGAAACCATATTTTCAGGTTAGCCGTGGTTTCACTTAGCTCGGGGAGTGACGGGATACTTGCAGACAAAAGCCTAGAGACTAGCTAGATAGTTGAGTTGTAGTCATTCATTATTTGTACAAGTTTATATTTCTCTACAAATATAAAACTTGTGATCATTGTAAGTTAAATTAATTATGTGAATGAGCATTATTTGTGATTTTGATCTTCATGGCCGTGACAGCGTTCTACCGCCGACACTGCGGCGTAGGCTGGCTTGGACACGTCTCGTATCCGTTTAAAAAAAAAACTATAAAAAATGGGTGCGGGTCGTGACAAGTTTTTGTGGTGGCCCATGCAGGTCTGTTTTCGCAAATCATGCGAACTTATGATAGTACTTAAGTTAGTTGTACTATTGCGAGCCTGCGACTAGAACATGCTCATTCACGAACAAGGATTAATTTAATTTAAGAGAATGACTAGGACTAAGAGTCCCTTATACAAATTGACCGATGGGTAGTCTAGGCCATGCAATTTAGATGAGGAGTTATTAATGTTGATTGTTTGTCAGATTCCCATAGGTACACTATTATCTCTCGATATGACGACACGATCCAAAGTGGATAGATTATTCACTTGGTGAGACAGGACTTCCTATAATTTATGATCTAACCTTGATGAATTGGGCATATCCTTCTCTTTGCCTCTTAGATATCATCCTCATATCTTAAACCGAATTGCTTATTTAGTTTCTAGTTGCCCTAAGAATTATTATCCCTTATATAATTTTGATTATGTTACCCAGATACGGACCTCGAGTTAGTTTCGGTTCAATGTTTTCCTCAATGTTTGAATACACACGGAATAGATATTAGAATGTTTGTATTTCTTTGTTTTCAGTTATTTCCTCCGTGTCATCTTTTATTCTAAGGATTATGACTGATAGATACTTACGCTTTATTTCTTAGTCGACTTGTTTGAATCTCTAGAAGCTCAGGAAATTTTACGGATAATAGTTAAAAGAATGTTGATTAACTCGTAATGGCGGGACAGCAGCGCACTGTCGCCATTTATTTGGATTATTGAGACTATGGATTCACTGTAGCCAGCAGCGCACTGGCGAGACACGACCCCAAAGTTGAAATTAGTCTAAGAAAATATAGGTTATAGAATATTGCTAAACCTATGGCTAGTGGTCCTCTTTGATCGTAGATTCCCTGGAGTCGAGATAAGGTAGAGTATCTGATAGCATATCACATCTGAATCACAGAACCAAGAGTTTACTATCGCCCGAGTATACGGACGAGGCATAATCCTCGGTGAAATGATTTCAGACGTGATTACAAGTTTAGGGTACTATAGAGGATAGGACCGTGCCATGTATGTCCCATAAGATACAAAGCCAATAGTAGTGAAAGTTTGTAAGTTTGGTAGCATGTCTCCCGACCTAGCACTCCGTATGATCCTCGTGATCTATAGATGAGGAAATTGACTGACACTAATAGGTTACCTAGAATATAGAATTCAGAAGTCCATAAACCATTAGTCGACCAAGGCCTTAAGGGTAAGATGATAGTGGGATGTCTATAGAAGCAAGAACACTAGGTAAGTTTTGATTCTCTCTAAACTCGAACTACTTGTGCCTCTTTTTAAAAATCTCGCGTACTTGTATCTTGACTATTTTGACCAACGCTACTATTACAGCCTAGTTTTTGCAAGCTTACTCTGTTCTCGAGCTTGATTCGAGGCATATGTTTAGTTGGGATGCCTGCTAACTTATTGTCTAATCAGAATCAGTGTATTTTGGTCTGATCAACCATGATGCATTTGGTTCGCTCTTCGTTTAATTACACTACGTGGATGGAGATATATAGGTATCTAGGATCTCATCCGCGACTGCTTGACAATTTCTCTTGAATTATACGTTCTCCTTTGAATCACGTGATTGTATTCAGTGACATCTTTCTTGAACTCTTTATTGTTTTTGTTTTTCACTGATTTGGAAAGACAGAAGCTCGTAATTGGTAAAAAGATACCGAGTATTCCCATGGCTATGGTAGTTGTATACACAAGTGTAGTTATTATCGGCCAGCCATGTGATTGAGTTACTCGTTCTCCTCTCGACCCCAAACTGCTATTGGGACCTTCTAGCCATTTGAATTTGAGAATGTGTAGAGTTTTACCCTTAGTCGAAATGCCTACCTAGGAGACTACCTATTCTTTAGAGACCAAGGTTGCGAGTCTCTAATTATTTGCTGGAAGCTTGCCTTAACTAGCAACCCTTAAGCCTTGAACCAACCCTTCCTCGACCGAAGCCCACAGTTAGACATGAGATGAGTGGACAATAGGGTAATCATTTACCGTGACACTCCTTCCGAGATTGGTTTCCAACAAATATTACTCTAGTTATGTAAATATTTGATATTAAGACCTAACTAGTATTGGAACACCACAGTCACTTGTTTAGCTAATACCATAGATTAAATACCCTGTCAAATTATGATATACCAGTTGTCAACAACAACGCATGATCACTACAGCCCATACTACTAGAACCCTTATGACCATAGTATGACAGGTTTTGACACAACTAGAGTTTCACGACTCAGTTGTTAGAAATCATTTTAGATGATGTGTCTTAGAGTTGGTTACCCCGTCGATAAATCTCGTATACAGTGGACGAGTAGATCATTCTATTTTTCAACCGTGTGTCATTGTACACACTCATTTCCATTCATTGAGGAACGATCTCTGGCTTGACTTAGATCTACCGTACCCTGTTACGCCGTGCCTTAACCTTAACCTTTATTGACAAGAGTCGAGGTACAATATACGGACTTTGGAACTCTTCTAACCCCATTATTCCTAAAACCCTGTCCTAGTTTCTAAGGTGGGTAGACTGTAAGCTTTCTAAAAAATTTGGGATATACGAGGATTATCGATTGATTAGAATAATTCCTTTGGAATGATAATTGGTGCCCGATAGACTCCCACTTTCCATTTAGATTATTGTGTGCCCCGGCCGTGCCATTAATATTCGGAGCACGAGACCAGCTGTTATCTTCCAACAAATTTCACATGTAAGATCTAGGCGAGTCCATCTTCATCCAGGTATATCATGTCCCACTCAAACCCGTCCCCTTGTACTCTATTTTTGTGGTACGACTTTCAGGATAAAAGGATTAGTTATAACCCTTACCATAATGCCGGTACATTTTTCGATTTCCATTAGAGTCTCAACTTCGACTTAATTCCTTCGACCCGATATATGGTTGTGACCTACTCGAAGCCCACTACGCATATGCCACTAGTGTGCCGCTCAATTGAGGCCTCATGTGCTACTTAAAACACAAAAGTCACGGAAGGTGTATTTTGGCTTGAGAGACCTAGCTAACCAACCTGACGGGCAACTAGCTCAACCCTTGGATAGAAACCCATTCTAGGATACCCTAATCTAGTGGAAATAGTTTTATCATTAGGGATCTTGTCCAGTCCATATAGATTGAAACCCAATGTTCGTCCAACCAACGACTGATGCCCAAATAGAGAACCCATTAAGACCACAATCTTGATTTCTCAAATTTCATTCTGTTTTGGAATTGATGTTTAGAATTTCGATAACAAAATTTCTGTACTGCATGGATTGTAAACCCCTCTAAGAAACTAGTGTTCTTCGATTTAGCAAGTGACTTGATTAGAGTAACCCAATCTAGGAAATAAGGCAGTGGTTCATAAACTCCCTTATATCTGTAACATTGGATACTCTCCACTGCTCTTGAAACTTCACAGTTGCCCCCGATTATTCTGCCTTATCTTCCTGTCCTCCCTACTTCGGAGCGACGAAAGGTCATGCTTATTAGGATTTATCAATATTCATAACTACTTGTGTAAATTCGTGATTGTTAAATTTTGGGTTGCTTGATAGATACGAGAAGATTATAGATACCATATGCCTAGATATTTGTTGGTAGGATTGTTAGCACCAGTTAGATGATTTTAAAATTTTAGTGTGAGGAGTAGTGTGACCAAAGGTGGGTAGAAGTCCTCAGAGTTTCGGAGTTACAAAATGACACAAGAAGGAGGATATAACTATTTTAAGAAATTAAATTTGAGGATATTAAAGGAATACTAGACTTTGAATTTAAGAAATAGTTATGAATTTGAATTTCGAGGACGAAATTATTTTTAAGGTGGGTAGATTTGTAGCCTCCCTTCCCGAAAAATTTTGAAATATTTTTTATTTTATTTATTTGATTTAAATGGGGATTTTACGATTTTTTTCATAAATAATTATTAGATAATTATTACGATAGATGACTTTAGCCACAGATGAGTTTTGGAGTACAAGGTGACTAGGAATCATGGCACGGATAACGCAGTGGCGTGCTTTGACTAGTGTATTAGCCATGCCAAGGAAGGCCGAGCCATAGTGATGTCCTAACTAGGAAAACCAGGCTAAGTTGTGACATGACCGTATAAATAGTTTAATTATTCATATTTAATATTATTTGAATTTAGGAGACCCGGTTGTACCAAACCAGCCCGGACTAGACCGTACCAAGCCCAAGCCCATGTAGTCATACGGGATGTCCAATGACATTCGTTTGATGTATTTTGGTATGGTTGTGTCGTATCCCATTTTAGTGATCTATTGAATATTTTTAAGTATTCTTATTTAAATATTATAAAATATTCTTATTAGTTAAATATTCAAGGATATTGGTATAGAATAGGTCCTTGTATACTCTGGAGTATTGGACTGTACGCAAAGGCATGTACACCATTATTAGTTGGTAAATTTCATTATTATTATTATTATCATTATTATATTATTGAGGTGATTATTAAATATTATTATTATTTGATTATATGTGTGTGAATAAATATGTATATATAGTTCTCTTAGCTAATGTGGTACTAGACGATATAATTGGATGTCTAAAAATATATACACCATTATGGGTTTATTATATTTCGTTTATTATATTTCGTTACTTTTATTATTTTTATTATTTATTGAGATTGGTATTTAATATTATTAGTTTATTGATTATATTAGTTTGGCAGGTAAATGTGATAACATATATAGTTATATAACTATATACGTAAAATTGTGTATATAAATATACGTATGTGTATGTATATATATATAAATATATAAGTGTACATGTGTGTATGTGTATATATATTAATATACATTAGTATGTATATACATATATGTATATAAGTATACATAGGTAAAATATATGCAAATAAGAAATAAGAAATAGAAAGAAGAGAGCAAAGAGAATCAGTAGCTGCCCAAGCCAGGCCCAGGCCTAAGCTTTCCCAGGCTGGGCAAGCTCTCCCCACAGCCCCTGGCTTTCCATAGCAGTCGGCCAACCTTTCTCCCCCAAACCCGATAGCAGTTGTGCCCGACTTATATCCAGTATATAGAGAGAACAGAGAGCGAGAGAGAGTATCGATCAAAACCCTAACTCCGCCGCGCTGCCACCCCAGGACTCCCCGAAGTCAGGCGACCTTTCCCCGGCCTTCGCGCGCCACCGCGAGCACCGCCGGAGATCGGTCAGGCCGCGCCGCGCGCGGATGGACAGAACAACAACAGCAGCAACATGCGGGAGGCAGATTTCTCGGCGATCGTTCTCTCTCGAAGATCGATCGTTTTGCACGCCGTTTGTTGGTTATGTGATTATTTTCTATTATAAATTGTTGAGTCGGAAATGAGAAGTACCAAAGATATGTGATCTGACCATAGCCCGTGTTAGACATTGTAGCCCGTATTTATTTTCTGTAAGTAGTGTAGCCCGTGTTTATTTTCTGCAAGTAGTATAGCCCGTGTTTATTTTTTGCAAGTAGTATAGCCCGTGTTTATTTTCTGCAAGTAGTGTAGCCCGCGTTTATTTTCTGCAAGTAGTGTAGCCCGTGTTTATTTTCTGCAAGTAGTGTAGCCCGTGTTTATTTTCTGCAAGTAGACATTGTAGACCGTGCTTACTTTTCATGCAAGTAGACCTCGTAGACCGTACGGTGTAGTACCCCAGACCGATCACATATCAAAGGTACTTCTAACAGTTGGGAAAAGTATTTTGTGTCTATTTATTGCTATTAGTTTTCCGTATTTACTGTTTATTATCAAAACTCATGATTGATGTCTAACCTCTGTTTTATAGTCATTTTCTTTATTGAAATTGCATTCAGTGAATTGTGCTCGTTCCATTCCTGACTGGAAACCATATTTTCAGGTTAGCCGTGGTTTCACTTAGCTCGGGGAGTGACGGGATACTTGCAGACAAAAGCCTAGAGACTAGCCAGATAGTTGAGTTGTAGTCATTCATTATTTGTACAAGTTTATATTTCTCTACAAATGTAAAACTTGTGATCATTGTAAGTTAAATTAATTATGTGAATGAGCATTATTTGTGATTTTGATCCTCATGGCCGTGACAGCGTTCTACCGCCGACACTGCGGCGTAGGCTGGCTTGGACACGTCTCGTGTCCGTTTAATAAAAAAACTATAAAAAATGGGTGCGGGTCGTGACACAGGTAGAAGCTCGTGGCGCGGAGCTCGCTTGGATGCGTCGAGGCATGGAGTCCCTTGGCGATTCGAAGCGTGCGACCACATGGAGTAAAGACTTATACGGGACATAATGTATGTACGTCGCCTTCCGAAGCATCCGCTGGTTCGAGATATGTATCGAGAAATGAGAGAGAGCTGATTGATTGTAATGTGAGACAAGTGGATCTGAGTGATTGTAATCTTGGCCTTGTGCCCCCATTGTAACCGTTGTTTCAATATCAATAAAGAGCTTCTTTGAATAACTTGTGTTTGTTCTAAATTTTTGCTGCGTATTCAATGTCGCTGCTTGGGACTTCTGGGCGACGATCCCGTCGCAGCCGCTAAAATCGACCGTTATGGAACCCGCCTTGCACGAGCGCAATCTAGGCTCGTGCGGCATCACGCCTTAGCGAGGACGATCGCTCCTACGGGAGCGGGGCGTGACAATTGCCCTAAGCCACCATGTCGTGGAACCAAAGGAATACAGGTAGATCAAGTAGATAACCACCCAAGCTCTACTACAGAGACAAAGGTATACTAGTAGAATACCATTCAATTTCTTTTCAGGAAACGAGGCTAAACTAGAAGAATAACAGTCAAGTCTCATATATGAAAACGAGGATATACGACTATATATATATATATAATATATATATATTTTTTAATATATATATATATATATATATATATATGTATATATATAAAATATATATATATATTAAATATATATATATATATATATATATATATATATATATATATATATATATATTATATATATATATATATATATATATATATATATATATATATATATATATATATGATATGTATATATATATATATATTGTATATATATATATATATAGATATTAATAGATATATTAAATATAAGTATATATCATATAGAGATTATATATCTAATATATATATATATTATATATATATATATATATATATATATATAGATATTATAGATAATATATATATATATATATATACATATACAGTCAAGTCTCATATCTTTAAATATATATATATATTATATAGATATATATATATATATTATATATATATATATATATAGATATATATATATATTATATATATATAGAATATCTAATATTATATATATAGATAAGCTATATAGATTTAAATATATGAGACTTGACTGTATAATATATATTATATATATAGAGATAATATATATATATTATATTTTTTGTTTTTGCCATGTATAGATTAAGATATATAGTAATAATATATAATATATATAATATATAGTATATATATCTATATATATATATAGTATATATAGGTATAGTATATATATAAGATGTTGATTGTATATATATATATATATATAATATTTATATATATATTATATATATATATATATATATATAAAATATATATATATATATATGTGTGTGTGTGTGTGTACACATATATATATATATATATATATATATGTGTATATATATGTGTGTACACATATATATATATATATACATATAAATATATAGATTTTAAAAATATAGATTTTTATAAAATTTTAGAGTGCATATATGTAGATATAGTGATACACACACACACACACACACACACACACACACACACAGACACACACACACACACACACACACACACACACACACTATATATATATATATATATATATATATATATATATATATATATATATATATATATTTAGTACATTAATTTTTTGAAGCAATGGGTAATTGTGGCGAACTCGCCTCCACTAGGGCTCGAACTCCGACTACTTGGGCCGCATGCATCTCTCTTAACCACTAGGCTAGAGGTCATTTGCAATTTTTTTAAATATATATAAATATATATAGGAAGGAAAAAAAGAAAACCAAAACCTTGCGTGATATTGAATATCTCGCGAGTCAAAACCCCTCCCTATTCTCAACCAAGCCGACAACAAAGGATTATTTCAAAAATTCTTAGATTCAAAACCTCCTCAATTCTCCATCAAATTCGATTAGATCTTCTCCCTATAAATCCTTATCCTATTATCTTCCGTATACCCTAATTCAAATCAAAACACTTGTTTATAATCGAATCTAAATAGGATTCAAATCCCAACATAAAAACATAGGAACGCCAGAGGGTTTTCTCCAGAAAATCTCTTCGATACAACTCACGAACCCAAGCCACCAAGTCCAGAGCTACCCCGATGTCCCCACGCCCCTTTCTGATTGGCTACATGCCGTCGCCGGCCATCGCAACATTGCCGCGCCGCTCAAACCCGACAGAAAATAAGGAATCCCTGTTTCGTAGAACAACTAGGTACCCGTCTTCTTGCTCTGATTTTTTGCATATTTTTGATCATTTTTGTTTTCGTAAAGTCTTTAGGAACCCTACATGACCCTTTCGAATTCCCACCAAGGGAATTTGAATATGATAGCACGACCAATCCGAAAAATCGAAGCAAAGTTGAGGAAAAAATGTCCAAAATTAACACAAAACAATCCCAAACCCCTGATTAGAAGACAAACTTTGAACCAAACATTAGGAGTTTTTGAAAACCAATTAAACATAGTCATAGAGAACAGGGGCTTCAAAACCCTTTTTACAGAAGCCGATTTCGTCGACTCTGCGTCAAGAAATTTGCTTCCCAAAATTGACAAAAAATATTTTCAAAACAGTAGAAAATTTTCTGATACAAAGAATTGAGAGCATCAAAAGGTTTGTATCAACTTTGCGGACGTGTGGGATTTGACAGAACTCGATTTCGCTGTGTGTGCGCGATAAATCGAGGCGTATCGGTCGAGATACCCCGTATTGGCCTCTTTGCAAACTAGCCCACAACTTTGTGCACATTCGTCATCTCGAGACAAAACTTGCTCTACTGGACTCATGTCATTTTTTTAGTCCTGTGAGCCAAGTTTGGTCCAATTCTGAGAAGGTCGACTGGAATACTATTTTGCGGGCCTACGACCCGATTCAACGAGAGAATTTGTGCACGACTCACCGGAATCCAACTTTAGACATACGACTGAGTTCGTATCGTCAAACCAGACCCGTAGATACCTTATTTTAATGATGTTGGGAACGTTCATGATGTTTATTTTAATATTTGAGGACGTTTGCGGGAGTTGACCTTTATTGTTCTTTGATTCTAACGATCTAAGTTGCTGGACATTGTCGTTTTCTACACACCACCTCCAGGCTGGATACCTTGCCACTATTTACTATTCATTTATTGTTATTTTATCCTATTATTTTATTTTATTTATTTATATCCTGCATGTTTCTATCACACTGAGCATCCAAGTCATACTTGGGGGACGAGCGACTACATTAGTCGTCTTATTGCTTTTCTTTATTTTATACATGATGACCTAGTACTAGATGACCACCCCATTGATGTGAGATATTGGCATATCTCCTTTGGCCTTGACACTTGATTATCACGAGTTGTGAGTCACATGTAGGACACAGACTCGCGTAGTCGGCTAGCCACCGATACGTATGAGACGTGCGACTGTTAGGATATAACTGCCAATAGATTTGGCATGATTAATAGACTTAGCAGTTATTAGAGGTTAGTATGAGTCATGAAGATGACATAGGTAGGCATGGGATGGGAAGAACAATTCCTTAGCGTATGGGCCAAGTATGCACATTCCTTTTGTACTTGGAAGCTTCGCTGGAGGTACGGGCCTGATTACCCTATTTTTCTATTCCTACTAGCCCCTGATGTTCGAGGAATGCCATGCTTTGAGGTCCCAGGTGCCTAGTCCATACCAATTCCATTATTGCCAGAGTGCCCATGCATTAAAGGTTTGTTCTGAACTCCATATTCACAGTAGAATGGTTAGGTACCCTATTACATGCATTCTTTATTTTATTACACAGTTTATATGTCTTGTTTTCATGTATCTTGTTACATTCCTTTGAGGGCCTGGTGATCTCTCTAGGCTTAGACAACCATGATTATCCCTACGAGTACGGCTCTGCATTGGATCCCTCTTCTCAGTTGAGAGGTCTTGCCTTCCGAGATATAGTTACTTTTGAGGACATGATTTTGTTACATTTGTAGTGGACATCTTTCTCCTTTATTTTCTTTTATTTTATTATAGGAGGTCGGACCCTGAGTTATCTCAGACTATCTTCCGTAGCTGTTTGGTAGTGGATTTGTCTCCACCCGACTATATATCTTTGGCACTTTTATTTTATTTTATCTGGACTGTTGCTTTATTGTTGTGTTCTGTGGATGAGATATAGATTATCTGTGACCTGAGTTTAGTTATTTACAACTTATATGTGTGTACAGAGAGTTCCATTTGTTGGAGTATTGTATGCAGCTAACATGTTCTGTATGCCTAGTTCTCCGTATATTAGGACTGGGGCGTTACACATGCACCGACTTGTACCAACCTAACTAGATGTGGTAGAGCCTAATCTAGGTTGTCCTAACATAATGTGACCATCTTAGAGTGGTTTTTATCACTTTTTATTCAGCAAAAATAGATTCAAATTGAAGATTTCTTCAACCATAAAACTACTTTCGAGACCCATTAAATCTTCCAAAGATTTTGTCAATCGTCTTTTGATGTGGAGCCCATAAATCCACCAAAACCCACCAAAACCTCTCTTAATTAGTCTATAACCCAGCCCTACCTATTTCTATAAATACCTAACCCTAATAGGTCGCCACCCTCTAACCCTAGCTAAAATCGACCCCTACACAGATTCAGGCGCCCCCTTCTGAACCCAACAGCTTTACGACCCCTTCCCGACCTCTTATAGTCTGACCACCACATCCACGATGACCCCAACACGCTCCCCTTTAACCCTACTAAGCCCCCGAGTCACCATGATAAGCCGTTTGGTCAGCAGAGAGCCAAATTCGAGCACTATTACGGCCGCACACAGTCAGTCCAAATAGCAGGTTGGTCATATTCAAACCCTTGTTTTCATGATTTTTAGCGATAAAACTTCCATCACCCTGAGCCTAACATGTACCCCTATGTTTTCTCTACTTTTCATAATTGCCACAACACCTGGATCGCAACCGTTTTTCTGTGGCGAGTGTTTTACAAAGATTGGTCCAGAGTGAACCTATTTTTGTGCACTGCTATTTGCACCCCTTTGTGATGTGCCACGACAACAATAATGACTCGATAAAGTTTCTAACACCTTTCTCTATCATCCTAGTATGACACATATCGATATCGTTGAGTTTTATATATATATTTGTGGATCCATCTTCGTAGAATACCTCATTGAATATCGATAATTTATTGAACCCGATTTGTAACATAGCCTTGTGAGACTACCAACTTGTTGTATAATTTTTCTACGATAAAAACCATGTGACCCATGTTTTACATCTTTTTTATATTTATTTTAGGTTACAAAAATTCTAATTTTTGCATGTTCGGTTGTTTCGAACAATAATTAATGGACATGTGCAACTAGTTGACCCTAGTGACTAGACATCATAGTTATTGGGAAAACCATAATCAAACTTAGATTATATTTTTTTTTGTTATCAATTTCAGAAATAATAAACTATATATATTGTTATATTTATAGTAAATACTTGTGTAGCATGGTGCCAATATAGTATGTATCAAGTTGTTCCTAGACTAGACTAGTTTTCCACAACCTAGTTATGAACCTAAGCCATTAAGTTATAGTTAGTGTTTGGCATACCTTAGTATATTAATTAACAAGTAGTATATGTATTCGTAGGCGTTCGAGACAGTTCGACCGTGGGTGCTGAAGTGGGATCATTGTTCATACATCTTGGAGATTCAGGCAAGATACCCTGCCTCTGTTTTGCTATTTAAATTATATTTTCTATTTCTGTATGGGGGTGTGTGTGTTTGACTTAGATTTAGTGGACGTACCTTTAGTTGTGAATTTATTGCTATAACTTCCATGGCCTTGACACGTATTATTACAAGACACAGTAAGTGAGGATTTATATGGCACGAGCTTGCGCACCCGATGGGCTATCGATGCGTCGGTTCATTGGATAGTTAAATTGTTTCTAGGTAGGATGACTTTGCATTGAGATATAATTTGTCCGAGTCATAGATATGACTTGTACATTTCATGGGCGGGGAAGATTATTAGTAGGCGTATGATAGCCCTTCTAGACTTCATCTTCGGAGGAGATTGCAGAGTTATTAGCCTCAATATTACCCGGGTAGGGTTTATTGTTACCTGATTAGGGGCATCGACTCGTGATCCGACATTGGCATGTGTTTCGATGCTATATTCTTCTTTATCCACCCATACGTCCAATGTCGTCTTCACATGCATTCACTAGATGGTTAGCTTCCCTTTATATTTATTCTATATGCAATGGCATGTTCCTTTTGTATTTTGTTACATCCCTCTGAGGACCTGGTCCTTTTCCAAATCCGGACGAGCATCTATACCTGACCATTTATGGACCGAGAGTTGAGACAAGTTCGTTGCTTGGGACATTGAGGTATATTCGGAGGAGTTTCCCTGATCTTGGGGTATGCAGCTGCTTAGAGCTATAGACCTTATTATCTAGTTAGCCGATAAATTGGCTAGTTATATTTTATTTTTGTATTTCTTTTCTAGCATTGTACTTTTCCATGGATTGTTCTAGTGAATTTTTCAAACATATTTGGCTATTTCAGTTGTATTGGATATTATCTTTCATTTGTATATTTCAATTCCAGTACTTATATTGTTTATGTTGTTTATTCTGTGGATGAGATTAATATTTACCTGTAACTGTTAGTTATTTATAATACAACATAAAATCAATTGGATGAAAGCTAATTTAGTTTGTCCCAGCTGGCCATGGTCACGTGACTTGGTTCCAATTATATTTTGAGACTAGAGTGTGACATGGTTTTAGTGGTGTCCCATACAGGTCTAGTTTATTGTCACGCCCTGTACCCAAAACATATGGGATTAGGACATAACCTAGCCAGCTGGTACGACCTAGAGTCAGCTGCCCAATTTAATGGACTCACTTAGGCGTACTATGCTGTAATTGTAACTATACTATACAGGCAGAAGGTAATAACTAAATCTCATCCACAAGAACAAAGAAAGAAATGCTGAAATATAAAACTAGAAATACATGGAGTCTGAATAAAATACAACTGAATAGTCTGGTGGGTACAAACCCACGGAGTACAACATTGAATGAAAATACTGAAAGCAGAAAGATAACTAGTCATGAGCATCGACTAACTAGATAATGATGCACAAAACCTAAACAGTATCATACCCTGAGTCAACGGAACTCCTCAGGAAATACCTCTTCGTCTTCGGCAACAAGTCCTGTCTCAAGACCCGGTTCGCACCCAGTCAACTGCAAATGCTCGTCTAAAACTGGAAAGCAACCAGGTACTCAGGGGACATAGCAAGATACAGAGGAAACATGCCATAAAGTAAATACTGAATAACTGTAAAGGGTGAACTAACCAGCTAAGTGAATGCACTTTGAAGACAACCCTTGTACATATGGGTAGGTAAATAAGGATTTGGCGTCGAAGCACAGGCCGACGTCGGATCACGAGCCGAGGCCCCACCGGGTAACACTGAGCTCAATGGCCCTCACTGAATGTAACTGTCTATCCCATACGCCTACTAATTGTCTCCCCACTACCAAAATACAGTAAACTAGCGACGGAACATTAGCGACGGATATCGTCCGTCGGCATTAGCGACAGCTTTGTGGCAACTAGCCGACGGATTACCGACGACAAGTCGTTACATTTTTATTTTATTTTTAGGGGGAGAAAAGGTCGCACATCCATCGCTAGGGCGTCGAAGATATAGCGACGGATATTCAGCCGTCGCTATGTAGTCGATTATTTGGCAGAAATTGTGGGGAGCTTTGGCGGGACAATTCTTCGACTACGTAGCGACAGATATTCAGTCGATAAGTATCAAAAAGAGCGACTAACGGGCGACGGATAAAAATTCGTCGCTAGTCCGTCGCTAAATATACGTTCGAGACTTAAATTGAAACGGCAGGGGGAACTTTTCGCATTCCCCCCAAATTCACTCTCTCCTCTCTCTCTCTCTCTCGCGGCTTCGATGATCGGCGTCGGCATCCTCTCCTCTCTCTCTACCGAAGGTAATCCCCTCTCTCTCTCTCTCTCGATCTCTCTCTCTCTTTCGCGGTGTCGTAGGGGCAAGCGGGGGCGGCGGGCTTGGGGCAGGGGCGTCGGGGGCTGGGCGGCGGGGGTGCCGGTGGGCGGGGGGTTGTGGGTGGCGGGGCTGCGGGGGACGGCGGGCTTGGGGCAGGGGCAGCGGGGGCTGGGCGGCGGGCTTGGGGCGGGGGCGTCGGGGGCTGGGCGGCGGGGGGCTGCGGTGGGCGAGGGGTTGTGGGTGGCGGGGCTGCGGGGGTCAAGTGGCTAAGGCTCACTTCCGATTTCATGTGGTCTCTAAATTTATTCAAACTTAGGTCACAGTTCCCTTCTTCCTGTCTTTTGTTTTTTGCTCACTGCCATGCACAGCCGTAAGCACACATTTAAACTATGAACCCTAATATTGGCCCAACGGTGTTCTTGCCCAGGTTACAATGGACTTAGCAGGAGTCCATTCCCTGCTCTTCTATTGAACTGTCACACATATATATGCAACCGACGCACAGCCATAAGCACTCTTCATATATATATATATACAACCAAACTACTTTGCTCAAATCCTGAAGATTTCTTTACAAGTCTAAATATATATATATTGAAGAAAAGGGTACTTTTATTCAAAAAACGAAAAGACTACTGGTTACAACCCATAGCAATACACTAAAAGCTATAAGCACTACATGCTGTTATCCTCCCATGAGGTTAGCATCCGTATCAATGTTGTTTAAAATCCCATGAATAGTCATGGATATGCCTTCAAAAACTCTTCTATTTCGCTCACGCCATATGTGCCATACTGCCGATAATAGTTTGATCTTGGCTTGGGGCGGGGGCGTCGGGGACTGGGCGGCGGGCTTGGGGCGGCGGGCTTTGGTCGGGGGCGGCGGGGGCTTTGCTTCTTAAATTCATCTGACTTTATATATTGGCTAAATAATGTGTTATCCATATTGGGTGTTATCTATTAGTTTGGTGGTGTTGGATTAGTAAATGTGAATATGGGGTTTGGGTTCATGGTGTATATGTTCACTGTCTCAAGGACAGTGCGAGTTCTTCATCTGCCTTCTTTGTTAAGAATATCTTTGGGATATTCGCTTCACCAAAGTCACTGAATAAGTGAAATTTTTCCTGGAAAACCGACCCTTAGAGTGTATCAGTTGTGTGCTTCTATATAGATGTATATCTGTACATCTAACTGTGATATACATATGTGATGTGTGCTTTAGAGAGTGAGGATGAAGGCAGGCAATGATGATATGACAATCTCAGTTAGCGACGGACTAGTGACCGGTTAGCGACGGATTTTTCCAGCT
>JANAVB010006994.1:2869609-2873021 GCA_029216955.1 Iris pallida | reverse complement strand
TCTGCTTTCGAAAATATACTCAAATTACATGATGGTTCCTTTAGTTAGCTTGCTTATGTTACAATTATATTATTTTGAATATCGATCTTACCAGATGGCACCCATGACCCGAGGAGCGGCACGTCATTTGAGGAAACAGTGAATGCTGAGGTGGCTCCTCCTACTGTTAAGGAGAAAGTGGCACCGGTAGCTAGTGAGACCGGGAGTTCTATTCATCCAGGACCGGTAGCTAGTGAGACCGGAGTTCTATTCATACAGCACTTGCAAGGGACTACATCTCTCCTCACGCCAAAGATCCCGCTTATTCGAGGTGGTTGCGTGATCGTATCACTGAGCATTTGCGTGTGCTGCGTGGTTCTCATTAGCTATTAGTACTTATTTGTATTGACTATTTGTATTGGGTTATTTTGTATTAGACTATTTATATTTGACTACATATGAATTAGTACTGTGTCAATCTCTGGATTGTATTGGACTACGACATGGTGATCAGGACATAGTCCCTGCAGCCATTCGACTGGCGAGGCAAAAACAATGTAGCCGTAGATGAAGTTGACTGTCCTGCGACCCTCATCCATCTGCAATGATGATACGACAACCAACCAGAGAGGATACTCTGAGAGATCCATCTGAGTAGGACGTATACTCTGAGAGATCACCTTTACAAATGATATCATAGTAGAATTAAGTGTTGGAGGAGATATTATCAGAGTATACGTCCTACTCAGATGGGTCTCTCACCGTTACTATTTTTTTTCTGACAATGGTGGATGTGCTCGGTCAACAGATTTTGCTCCGAGCCAAAACTTTGCCCCGGAGCTCAAGTGGACATCCTTCGTGTAAGCTCGAGTGAGAGGTTTCCTGACAGCATGGTGGTCTCCTTTGTCAAAGTATCCATGCTCGTCCCACATTGGTTGTGGGACGAGCACGGATACTTTGACAAAGGAGACCACCATGCTGTCAGGAACCTCTCACTCGAGCTCTATACGAAGGATGTTCACTTGAGCTCCGGGCAAAGTTTTAGCTCAGAGCAAGAATCTGTTGACGGAGCACATCCACCATGCTGTCAGAAAAAAATAGTAACGGTAAGAGACCCATCTGAGTAGGACGTATACTCTGATAATATCTCCTCCAACACTCAATCCCACTACTGATATCATTCTTGTAAATGTGATCTCTCAGATATACGTCATACTCAGATGGATCTCTCAGAGTATCCTCTCTGGTTGGGTTGTGTTCTGAGCCATCCGTTCTCACACTTAAAATACATATGAATTAGAACTGTGTTTGTATTTTCGGCGAAGCCAGGGATTGGATTCTGTATTTTGTATTTTGGTTTCTGTATTTTGGCTCCAGCTCCATTTGTATTAATCTACGGTACGACATGGTGATCAGGACATAGTCCCTGCAGCCATTCGATTGGCGAGGCAGAAACTATGTAGCCGTAGATAAAGTTGACTGTCCTCCGACCCTCATCCATCGGCAATGATGATACGACAACCTATCACTATATCTTATATAGTAGTAGATGATGTTTTAGTATTACATTATGTGAGTTCATCTTGATTCTGTTATATCCTTCAGATACTAGATACGATAAGAACATATACTACACCATATGTACAGAACATAGATGATTCACACTAATGTATGCTAGAATAAATTTTGGGTTGTGTTCTGAGCCATCCGTTCTGATCAAGCATCTTCCTTCTCCTCTCCTCCACCATGGCTCTGGACCCATCTGCTCCTTCCTACTTTCCTTCTTCTTATTTGACTCTCTCAGCCACATATGATATCCACCTCAAGTGTAGAGTCGGGGGAGAAAAAGTGGGCAGAAAGAGGAGGGAGCAGCACAGCCGACGGCATGACCCGGAGGAAGTACAGATGTTTTTTTCAACATCCGTAGGAGAACTATAAGGATATATCTTTTCACAACATGTCACCTTGTCAAAGATCCTTAATGTGATATCATGTTACCGCGCGTGTCGGAAGACTAACATGTCATAATTTTTAAGCCGTGTGTTTTGACATAATCCTCCCAACTCTTTCCTCCTATGTAGTAATCTTGTATTACTACATAGCAGGAAAGAGTTTGAGGATTATATCAAAACACACGGCTTAGAAAATTATGACATGTTAGTTTTCTGACACCGCGGTAACATGGTTGTCACATTAAGGGTCTTTGACAAGATGATATATTGTGAAGAGATATATCCTTATAGTTCTCCTACGGATATTGAAGAAAACCTCTGTACTTCCTCCGGGTCATGCCGCCGGCTGTGCTGCTCCCTTCCTCTTCCTGCCCACTTCTTCTCTCCCGACTCTACACTTGAGGTGGATATCATATGTGGCTGAGAGAGTCAAATAAGAAGAAGGGAAATAGGGAGGAGCAGATGGGTCCAGAGCCATGGTGGAGGAGAGGAGAAGAAGATGTTTGATCAGAACGGAGGAATTGATGGATGAAAGAGAACTAGAAAGCACTGATCCTTCCTGTTATGAGAACTGTGAAGAGAACTGTGAAAAGTGAGAAAGGAGGGGGGTCTTTGATTTTTGCGTTCATCATCATTAGAGGGAGCAGCACTGGAAAAGCTGTGACGTTGATAGCATGAGAGAGGGAGAGGGTGAATGGAGGAGGGAAGTGGCTGCATGCCTTTGGCTCACTCGAGCGGTATTTGTCCTCCGACCCTCATCCCTCGGCAATGATGATATGACAACCTATCACTATATCTTAATAGTAGTAGATGATGTCTTAGTATTACATTATGTGAGTTCATCTTGATTCTGTTACATTCTTCAGATACTAGATACGATAAGAACATATACTACACCATATCAGAACATAGATGATTCACACTAATGTATGCTAGAATGAATTTTGGGTTGTGTTCTGAGCCATTCGTTCCCATACTTGGCAATTAAGCATGTGAAATAGAACTGATTATGTTTAATTTGTCTTACGATACAGATTTCACATCCAAATTGAAATGGATCGTTACTTCGTTGATCATACATGGATGTACTAGCGGATCAACCTCCTGGACCGTAGGTACTTATAAGTATTGACCGTATCGGATTAGTATCGATCTATCATTTTGGTATGGGCCGTATCGGTTGGTATTGGTCTTAGCGAATTGGTATCGTCCTATCCGATATGTATCGGCCGCATAGCTAGGATTCATATTGGCCTTATCGATTTGGTATCGGTCATATCCGATAGGTATCGGCCGTGTTGGATTAGTATTGACCATTTTGGATTAGTATCGTGGAAGGTTTAGTAAATACTCTGTACTTGGATTCTCTCTTCTAGAGCTAGATTACCATTGCAAGAGAGTCACGAGAGCGTAGCTGGCCAGTTACAGAACATACATACTTCCTTTTCAATCTCGCTTTTCCTGATGGAAAAGGAAGCATG
>JANAVB010006994.1:2842109-2864609 GCA_029216955.1 Iris pallida | reverse complement strand
ATCTATGATTTTAGTTGATTTAAATTTGTTATATTATTTAAATTTTGGCCCCAAGCTTGTCCAACTTGACCCAACACCCAACCCAAATTGGTGTGACCCTACCTGTCTACCTATACACCCCACTGATATTTTTCATTTTTTCCTCTACTCAAAATATCTTTCTTTATATACAAATATCTATTTCTCTCTCTCCATTTCAATATATACATAATATATAATATATAATTAATATATATTATATATATATATTATATATATTAAACTCACTATTTCTCTCACCTCACATCACACACTCTCTCCATTATCACACACAACCCCCCTCCTGTACACGAGCAGCCCACCCCCTCTCTCTATTCTCTCTCTAAATATCTCTCTCTTTCTATATATTATATACACACACACATATACTAATCTAACTCTCTCTCTCTCTCTCCCTTACACCCACACTTTTCCCCCTCTCTCAACCGACCTCCCTCTCTCCCTACCTAGCCAACAACAGCTCCCCCTTGGCCGAGCCCCATGGCCGAGCACCCCAGCTCCTCTATTCTCCTACTCCTTCACCATTCTCTCCTCCTCCATCACCACTTCAACAATCACCACACACCACCACAACCATTAACACTACCATCACTATTTTATCACCACCACCTCCTCCACCTGCTAGCCACGCCATCGCAGCCGTCGACCACCGTCGGGCAACCACCGCCGCGGCCGTGCCAGGCCAGCAACCCCTGTAGCAGCAGCAGTACCAACAGCAGCTGCAACGGCAGCAGCAACCGCAGCATACGCGACAGCAGCAGCAGCCACGACGGCCGTCATCGTCGACCATGCGTCACCGTGGGCGCCCCCCCCTCCGGAACCCCCAGACACCTTCCCGTGGTGGCCACCGTCCTCCAGGATGAGCCGTCTAGGCGATTCGTGCGTTTTGTACGGAATCCCGTCGACGCGCGTGCGAACGAGATCCAGAAACGGCTTCTCCTCGCAGCAACTTCGTGTGCATTTTTTGAGAAATTCAACCGTTGGATCGGCAAAATCTTTACTCCTCACAATCTCGGTATATAGCTCTTCACTCCCATCAAGTTTCGTCAATTAATTTTGTCATTTAATACATCAAAACCGACCACCAGGTTGACCGTTTAAATTGTGTTATTTTTGGATAGTTTTGTGGAGCCAACTTCGTCGGTTCGTATCTCCTCCATCGCAGCTTCGTCTGGCATGCCACTAGTTTCTATGCACAGCTGGTATAACACTCTTCCTGTCCCTTAAGTTTTGTTTCATTATGAGCACGTTTGGTTGGTTGAATTCGACGCCAAAGTTGGCTATCCAAATTCGTAATTTCCAAGTTGTAAAATTCTAATTTTGAACCCGGGACTCCGAATTCAATTTCTGACACCACCAGTAGACTCATGGTGTCGTTTTGGCACATTTTTATATAAAGTTTGTTAGATTTGGAGGACGTGGGCCCTGGCACGTATTTTGGTACAAAGCGGGCCCCATAGTCCGGGTCAACGGGACTTTTTGATGCCGGCTCATCGAAATCCAATTATGGACATTCTATTGAGTTCGTATCGTCATTCTGGACTCGTTGACATATAATTTGTTAGGTTTTAGCAGACATTGGTTCCGACACGCATTACGGTGCAAGTCGGATACCAATATCCGGATCAACGGATCATTTTGAGATCGGCTCATCGGAATTCAATTCTGGATATACCATTGGGTTCGTATCGTCATTCTGGATTCATGGACATATAATTTGTTAGGTTTAGTGGACTAGTTTTCTTGACACATTTTCGGTGCAAAGCGGGTCCGACACGGACACCGTTTTGACTCAAAATTATCTTTTTTGCCCCTGTGTCCAAATTGGACGTATGGACAGGCTATTCTAGCTGATTTGACCATTCTGGACACGTTGGTGATATTTGTTTCACCATCCGACAATATCTGTAGGTTTTTCCAAATCTATCACCCTATTATTATTATAATCTTTCTCTTTTGTTTGTATTTTGAGATCTATCGATTTCAGTAATTTTTCAATCACTGAAATTGAATGTGTTGACCCTGTAGATGTTTATAGAGACTAGCCTTGACCCTGTTTGACCATGGTTGACTGCATTGACTGAACGTCGAAGTAGAGTCAACATTGACCTAGGTTAGACTGGTTTTGACCTTGGTTGACCACAGTTGACTATTTTGACCAAAAGTCAACCGGAAGTCAACCATAGCCTAAAATTGACTAGAACTTGACGGAAGTTGACCAGTTGACCCAAAGTCAACTATTATTCAACGTTAGTCAAGTTTGACCTATTGTTGACCTAGGGTTGACCAGAGTTGACCAGTTGACCAAAAGTCAACTGTAAGTCAACCATTGACTTAGATTGACCTAGTTTGACTTTGTATGACTTAATTTTACTTCCAAACCCTTATATTGATACAGTATTCCATCTATAGGTCCTCGAGGCACTGTTCTTGGACTCAGTCGACTTATCCATCACATCACAGGCGAGTACATTCTCTGATAATATTTCTGTTTTATGATATCGTCTATGTTTCTTGTATATAGTGTAGATATTCTTGTTCTCTTGACACATAGTTCACACGGATTGGTATTTGTCTGGATCCCATCATAAGATGTTATTTCTGGTATTCTTTGGTATATATTGTGTAAGTCTTTCTTGTTCCTTGTGCATTGTATAGACACGATTCCTGCGAAGGCTAGCTACCCTCTCAGAGAATCGCATGTCATGATGTGTCATGATTGGATCCACTATACTAGTCGGGGGACGGGGAGTATTAGTATAGATATGTGGTCAAAGCCTATTGTGCACCCATTGTGCATCTATTGATTGTGAGTGTTGATTATACACCCCACGTATGGTTAGCCAGGCCTGTTACTATTGTACAAGTCCCAAGCCGGCCACATATTGTAGCTAGTACTCATACACCTAGATAGATGATTTTTGATTCTTGTACATGCCATGATCAGTTTACTTGCCTTGTTCTAGCTCTAGATTTACAGCTTACCTTGCCATGATACTCACATGTACATTTCGTAATTTCTTGTATATTCTTTCTATTTACTGCTATATTTTTAATATCGTCTAACTAGAACTGTTATTTGATATTTGTGCTTGTTCCATCCTGACTAGATATGTTGACAATATTTTATGAGTAGTTGTGCCCTCAGTATTGGACTACAGGATGTTGCTAGCTGGGGTGATTCTCGGTATTCTTTTCCGTGAGTTGTTTTTCAGGAGTTCTAGGTCTGGTAGTTATTTAGTTTGTTATTTTTTCCTTCTGTTTTATTCTTGTCTCATATGATCCTTGTAGATTCTAGTTGTTATAGTGATATTGTTATTATTTCTTGTCTTATCTTCCTTAGTTTTTGTGATGTGATACGAGTACCTTTCTAGTTATGGATCCTTAGATATTGTAGTTAGTATCGGGTACTTGACAACGCTCTACCGTCGATACTGCGACGTAGGCTGGACGTGGCCCACGTATTCGTACCTGTATATCCGGGTGCGGGTCGTGACATATTTTTGTGGTGGCCCATGCAGGTCAATCTTTGTAATTAATGCGAAGTCATGGTAGTACTTGAGCTTTTCTGTACTACTGTAAGCCTGCCCTAGGATTAAGGTTGAGTCAGAATATTTTAGGATTTTGGTACTCAGTCACATATTAGGAACTCTTGGTAGATTCCAGAGATGGCCCCTGGTAATCTTATTTCGAAAGCTTTTCAAATTTTTTTCCACTTGTTTCTATTCGTCTTGATTTTTGAAATATTTGTCCGTATCAAACTTTATTCTTCTTGGGGTGAGTTGTTGATCCCAGAGGGAAGGTATAAGTTGAACTTATATGTCCTCTAGGTTGAGAATCGAATATGATTTGCCAATCTTATATCAAGGTTGACATTATTTTAGTTTATATTCCAGAAGTTTTAATCTTGACCTAGATAGTACCTTTGGGACTTCTCTTGGGAACTTTTCCTAAATCCTGTCTCGGAATCTGTTTTCGCTAGTTTTTATTTACTTATCCTTGATTCGTTGTTGAATTTTGAATCTTGATGTTCGTTCATTATTGACTTTGATGTTGTATCAAAAATCGGTTTTTTGAATTGAGTTAAGATATTCTGATAAATATATTTGATGAGGACGATAAATGTCTACTTTATTTATGGAGTTTAGAATTGATCGCAGTCATACTAGCTAGCACGACAAGGACGTGGAGCTTGATGTTGGATATACTATCCTAGTTATGGAATTAAAATTTTCTTGCAGCCATACCGGTTGGCGTGGTAAGGAATCTAGATGACATAATTATAGCGTGTATACCCAAGTTATGGAATCCATCGTTTATTACAGCTATGCTTACTGGCGTGGCAAAAATTTTGACAATATAATTTCAGGAAGACGTGTATGGTTACCAGACTGTATCTTAAATCGGATCACTTCATTATGACCGGATGAGCAAGAACAAATTCTTATCATCATTCTTTCCCGTCTTGGTTAACTCTGTCTATCTACAGCCTAACTAGGATTTTCTTGACAGGATTGTTTTGTGTTCAATCTTTCATATGATTTGACTAAACTCTTCTTCGCCAGCCTCTTGGGTAATTCTTTTTGTCCTTCCCGGTAATTGTTGAAAGTGCCTCATGGATTGATTCAAGGAACGTTCGAAAAGTAATTTATCCTTGTATTACGGAATCAGGATTTTGCATCCAAAGAAATACTGGCGAGGCATGACTTCGGATAACGACATCATGGTTAAATACGTTTCACGAATTCTACTTGGACCACTCCCTAAGTATTTTGACTAACATCTTCTCCTTTATTTTGCAAAAAATTATTTGGAAATATTTCACGGATTTGGCCAAATTAAGTTCAGAAACCTATATTATCTGGCGTGGCAGCTGTGCACTGCAGCCATCCGTCGTATTATGGAACAAGGAAGTTAATCGCAGCCAGATGCACACTAGCGCGATAGTAACTTCATGTGACATAATTACCGAGGTATATGGTTCTTGAGTTTTACTTCGACTACGTCCTATGCATCTCGTTTGGCCTCGTACTATTCTTGGAAATATTTCGACAATCTTTCCTGTCTTGCTTGACCCTTACCTTGTATGAATATTGATATGGATTGCTCGACCCAGTCTTAGGCCTTTGTTTCTTTCTATTTAATTGATGACTGAAATAGCCAAACCTTGTTAACAGATTATGTAGTATAACTGTAATATGTTAATGTGTGATTGTGATGAGTATATTTTTCTTGGGGATTCATTGGGTTAAGCTTGTAGGACAGATATGAGTGACTGACTATAGTGGACTTAGAAACCATTAAGAATGATTAGTTTGATAGTATAGATTGATTTTAACGTATCTAAGAAGGAGTAATGAAATATTATATTTGTGACTACGGAATTAGGACTAGAATCTTGTGCTTAGATTCGAGGGTTGAACATTGTAAGACTTTGATGACCAAGTGATTATTGGTTATCTATAAACCATTTACTTATGATTGGAGGATAGATCGATATATGGAATGAAATAGAAGGAGATAACATTGCGTGCAAGATCGAAAGATAGCAGGAACAAAACATGGACATATGTACATAGGTAATAAATAATTCAGTAAATGAATTAAGAGTTTGAATTTGAGGGTTTATATTCCGGAGTTCATAGGTAAAAGAGAGAAGGCTCAATGCCAAGAATAGGTTTTGAATGTATAATTTCATGGAGCTTGTGATTAATAGGATAAAGATACTTAGGACAGGATAAGGAAACAAACAAATTGCTATTGAGATTGGAATTTTGGTTGATGGCCAATCATTGTTGATATATATATATACGTATCTCGAGGATGACCAATATTTTAGAGTATATGTAAAGGTTCTTATTGATATGAAGGTTCTAAGGGGTAAAATGACATAGTTTTTATGGAAGAAGCTTGTTGAACCTTAACCAAATGATTGTAGAGAGAAACAACATAGGTAATCACAAGGATAGCAGATTGAGTACTGTAGCCATAGCAGTTGCATGTTTTAGCTTGACCTATTAGATGATTTTTAATTTCGAGGACAAAATTTTTATAAGGTGGGTAGGATGTAAGCCCCCTGAATTTAGGGCTTATTTTTTTCAATTTTTTAAATCAATTAATTTCAATAGATATTATTATTTGATTATTATTTGATTAAATGCTCTCTACCGTGACTTGGATTTCTAGAGCGTCAGGGATGCCAATCTCTGGAAACTTTCTTCTTGAAGTTTGTAGTATACGAGATTATCTTCATGTTGATATATCGTGTCCCATTCGAACTTGTTCCCTTGTGTTCCATTTGCTTCGTGCAACTTTCGGGTCAATTTAGACCAATTTATCGTCTGCCGTAATTCGTGACTTAACTTCAAACTTAATTTCCGGGCCTGACATCGGTCCAATCCAGTCGACCCAATATATGGCCCTGGCCTGTTTTGAGTCTACTATGCACGTGCCACTAGCGTGCCACCAAATTGATCTCCCTTGTGCTCCCATTTCATCTATGATTTTAATTGATTTAAATTTGTTATTTTAATTAAATCTTGGCCCCAAGCTTGTCCAAATTGACCCAACACCCAACCCAAATTAGTGTGACCCTACCATGTCTACCTATACACCCCATATATATTTTCTTATTTCCTCTACTCAAAAATATCTCTTTTTATATACAAATATCTATTTCTCTCTCTCCATTTCTATTATATATATATATTTAACTCACTATAGCTCACCTCACATCACACTCTCTCTCCCATTATCATACACAACCTCCCCTCATGTACACGAGCAGCCCACCCCCTCTCTCTATTCTCTCTCTAAATATCTCATTCTCTCTTTCTATATATTATATACACACACACATATACTAATCTAACTCTCCCTCTCTCTCTCCTTACACCCACACTTTCCCCCCTCTCCCAACCGACCTCCCTCTCTCCCTACCTAGCCAACAGCAGCTCCCCCTTGGCCGAGCCCCCATGGCCGAGCACCCTAGCTCCTTCATTCTCCTTCTCCTTCACCATTCTCTCCTCCTCCATCACCACTTCAACCATTACCACACACCACCACAACCATTAACACCACCATCACCATTTCATCACCACCACCTCCTCCACCTGCTGGCCACGCCACCGCAGACGTCGGCAATCGCTGGGCAGCCACTGCTGCCACCGCACTAGGCCAGCAACTTCTGCAGTAGCAGCAGTGCCAACAGCAGCTGCAACGGCAGCTGCAACAGCAGCATACGGGGCAGCAGCAGCCACGACGGTCGTCGTCGCCGGCCACGCACCGTCGTGGGCGGCCCCCTACTCCGGCGAACCCCCAGGCACCTTTCCATGGTGGCCACCGTCCTCCGGGATGCGCCGTCTAGGCGATTCGTGCGTTTTGCACGGAATCCCGTCGACGCGCGCGCGAACGAGATCCAGAAATGGCGTCTCGTCGCAGCAACTTCGTGCACGTTTTTCGAGAAATTTGACCATTGGATCGGCAAACTCTTTTCTCCGTCACAATCTCGGTATATAGCTCTTCACTCTTCTCAAGTTTTGTCCGTTAATTTTGTCGTTTGATACATCAAAACCGGCCACCAAGTTGACCGTTTAAATTGTGTTATTTTTGGACAGTTTTACGGAGCCAACTTAGTCGGTTCGTATCTCCTCCATCGCAGCTCCGTCTGGCGTGCCACTGGTTTCTATGCACAGCTGGAATAACCCTTTTCATGTCCCTTAAGTTTTGTTTTATTGTGAGTACGTTTGGTTGGTTGAATTCGACGCCAAAGTTGGCCGTCCGAATTCGTAATTTCCAAGTTGTAAAATCCTAATTTTGATCCTGGGACTCTGAATTCAATTTCTGACACCACCAGTAGACTCGTGGCATCGTTCTGGCATGTTTTTATATAAAGTTTGTTAGATTTGGAGGACGTGGGCGCTGACACGTATTTCGGTGCAAAGTGGGCCCCACAGTCCAGGTTAACGAGATGTTTTGACGCCGGCTCATCGGAATCCAATTCTGGACATACCGTTGAGTTCGTATCGTAATTTTGGACTCGTTGACATATAATTTGTTAGGTTTTAGTGGACATTGGTTCCGGCACGTATTTCGGTGCAAGTCGGATACCAATATCCGGGTCAACGGGTCATTTTGAGATCGGCTCATCGGAATCCAATTCTGGATATACCGTTGGGCTCGTATCGTTATTCTGGATTCGTGGACATATAATTTGTTAGGTTTAGTGCACTAGTTAACTTGACACATTTTTGGTGCAAAACGGGTCCGACACAGACACCGTTTTGACTCAAAATTACCTTTTTGCCCCTGTGTCCAAATTGGACGTATGGGCATGCTATTCTAGCTGATTTGACCATTCTGGACACGTTGGTGATAGTTGTTTTGCAATCCGACAACATCTGTAGGTTTTCCCATATCTATCACCCTATTATTATTATAATCTCTCTCTTTTGTTTGTATTTTGAGATCCATCAATTTCAGTGATTTCCGAGTCACTGAAATTGAATGTGTTGACCCTGTAGATGTTTATAGAGACTAGCCTTGACCCTGTTTCACCATGGTTGACTACTTTGACTGAACGTCGAAGTAGAGTCAACATTGACCTAGGTTAGACTAGTTTTGACCTTGGTTGACCACAGTTGACTATTTTGACCAAAAGTCAACCGAAAGTCAACCGTAGCCTAAAATTGACTAGAACTTGACCGAAGTTGACCAGTTGACCCAAAGTCAACTGTTAGTCAAAGTTAGTCAAGTTTGACCTAGAGTTGTCCTAGGGTTGACCAGAGTTGACCAGTTGACCAAAAGTCAACTGTAAGTCAATCCTTGACTTAGATTAACCTAGTATGACTTGATTTTACTTCCAAACCCTTATATTGATACAGTATTCCATCTATAGGTCCTCGAGGCACTGTTCTTGGACTCAGTCGACTTATCCATCACATCATAGGCGAGTACATTCTCTGATAATATTTTTGTTTTATGATATCGTCTATGTTTCTTGTATATAGTGTAGATATTCTTGTTCTCTTGACACATAGTTCACACGGATTGGTATTTGTCTGGATCCCGTCATGAAATGTTATTCCTGGTATTATTTGGTATATATTGTGCAAGTCTTTCTTGTTCCTTGTGCATTGTATAGACACGATTCCTGCGAAGGCTAGCTACCCTCTCAGAGAATCGTACGTCATGATGTGTCATGGTTGGATCCACTATACTAGTCGGAGGACGGGGAGTATTAGTGTAGATATATGGTCAAAGCCTATTGTGCACCCATTGTTCATCCATTGATTGTGAGTGTTGATCATACACCCCACGTATGGTTAGCCAGGCCTGTTACTATTGTGCAAGTTCCCAAGCCGGCCACATATTGTAGCTAGTACTCACACACCTAGATAGATGATTCTTGATTCTTGTACATGCCATGATCAGTTTTACTTACCTTATTTTAGCTCTAGATTTACAGCTTACCTTGCCATGATACTCATATGTACATTTCATGATTTCTTGTATATTCTCTCTATTTACTGCTATATTTTCAATATCGTCTAACTAGAACTGTTATTTGAAATTTGTGCTCATTCCATCCTGACTAGATATGTTAACAATATTTTAGGAGTAGTTGTGCCCTCAGTATTGGACTATAGGATGTTGCTAGCTGGGGTGATTCTCGGTATTCTTTACCGTGAGTTGTTTCTCAGGAGTTCTAGGTCTGGTAGTTATTTAGTTTGTTATTGTTTCCTTCTGTTTTATTCTTGTCTCATATGATCCTTGTAGATTCTAGTTGTTATAGTGATATTGTTATTATTTTTTGTCTTATCTTCCTTAGTTTTTGTGATGTGATACGAGTACCTTTCTAGTTATGGATCCTTAGATATTGTAGCTAGTATCGGGTACTTGACAGCGCTCTACCGTCGATACTGCGGTGTAGGCTGGGCGTGGCCTACGTATTCGTACCCTTATATCCGGGTGCGGGTCGTGACAGCTTACAAGGAGAAGGAGGAGAAGATGAAGAAGGTGATAATGAAGATGATAAAAATGGTGGGGAGATGAAGAAAGTGAAGAGGAGGGGTGGTGGCTGGTGAGGATGATGTAGATGATAGTGTGGGTGCTGTCAAATTTAGAGGAGTAGGGGGCTGTAGTGGTCGACCTCGAAGGAGGGAGAGAAGTGATGATGAGGGAGGTGGTGGTGGTGTTTATGAAGATGGAGAAGAAAAAGGGAAGGGGGGGCTGTCGGATTTAGAGGAAGGGAAAGAGTGGCTTTGGTGAGAGGAGAGAGAAGAGAGAGTTAAAAAGAGGGGAGAAGTGTGTGGCCGGTTATGGGGTGAGAGGGGAGTTATGGTGAGGGGTGTATGTGTTTGAAAATAAAGAGAGAGTGTGTATGATGATGTGACATGTAGTGTTTGGTGTTTTATAGGGGTAATTGGCGTTGTGTGTTTGGGGTATGAATGAGGGGATGTCATGGTGTTTGGGTTGGGTCTAATTTAGTTGGGTTGGGTCACAAGTTGGTCTAACTGAGTCTTAGTGATTAAAATAACTTAAATTAGTCATTTATAATCATTGGTAAATAAATAGTATATGGGGACTCAATTGGATGGGACACAAGTGGCATGCATGTAATTAGCTCAAAATGGTCCGTGTCCATATCTTGGGTCGACCATTTTGGATTAAAATGGCGTCTCCAATTTAAGTTGGAAGTAAATGTGACTCAATGGGGTAAATCGAGATTGGGTCAAATGTTCAGAAAGTTGTGCGATAAAAATGAAGTACAAGATGGTGTGTTTGAGTGGGACACGAAGGTTATGGGTGAATAGTGTCTCGAGAAGATCATGTATGACAAGTTGGTTTGGAGAAAATAACTAATCTTGTGCTCCTAAATTAAAAGTCATGGTAAGGTGCTCATGATGATCAAAAATAAAAGTGGGAATTTAATAATAACTAAAAATGGTCAAATGGCCTAATTTGACCCGAAAGTTCTTCGATACAAATAGAGCACAAGGGAACAAGTTTGGGTGGGACATGATATATCAACATGAAGATAAACTTGTCTAGATCTGTCACGCCCCGCTCCCATAGGAGCGATCGTCCTCGCTAAGGCGTGATGCCGCACGGGCCTAGGTTGCGCCCGTATAAGGCCAAGTCCAGAAACGGCCGATTTGAGCTAGGCCACAGAGTCGCACAGAGTGTCCCTATTTGCAGCGGAAAGTAAATGAACACAAGTTGAAAGCGAATTCAAACTCTTTATTGATATTCAAGAAGTTTACAAGCGGCGCTAGGCCGAGTTTACGAGTCTCTCAAGCTCTCTCTCCCTGAAACATAAAAGGCGTGCCAAGTGGCTTATAAGATGGAATAATTCATGGCGATGTTCCGATACATTATGTCCTGTATAGGGTGTTTCAGCTTCTTGCAACGTTCCAAGGCCCCAGAGTTGGCTCCGCGCCTTGACACGTTCGATGGAAGCTTCGCACCCGCCGACGTCTCTTGCATCCTGCAAGCAGACTGTGGGGTTATTAGTACATTATTATGCACTGGTGGGGAGGCTAGCTCGCCCACAATGCTATCATTACCAAACATATTCCATTTACTTTTGTGCACCGTCTATCATTCATTGTCTTACTAATCTTGCCTTAGGGTCAATTTCATGGCATATTCCATAACCTATCTCGTGTTGCCGGATTCAAGTGTCGCATAAAAATACATGCACGACTTACCCATACACCGTCCGGCCTTCCCTGTCCAAGTAAACCAAGTTAGTCAACAATTCATAAGGAGTAACTTAACGTGTCTCATGTAAACTTTCAATATCAGGGGAGTGTCCCTGCCTCGGGTCCTAGCATGTCGTAGGCACGTTCTAGCACGTCGTAGGCATGTTCAGAGTGTTATGTTTCAGGCATGTACAGAGTGTTACTTTTCGATCATGTTCAGGATGTTACATTTCAAGCATGTTTAGAGTGTTACATTTCGAGCATGTTCAGGAGTGTTACATTCAAGCATGTTCAGGAGTGTTACATTCAAGCATGTTCAGGAGGCACTTCATTTAGTTAACTTAGACTACTTGTTTCAATGCAAGAACTTGCACGTGGATTGTGACCAGCATAGTCCACTTAATTTATATGCATGGGTCGCTGGCTTTACAAGCCATTTTGGACATATCACTTGGGCATTCTCACCTATCGAAGTGTGATGGCTGGTACACCTTGATAGTCTCTTGAAATGCCTGGCCTTACGTCTCTTTGAGCGGCCGAGCCCCCACTCAAAGCAGCCCGTAAGCCCCATGTCTGATTCTGCCTAGGCCGGCCAAGGTATTCCCCTCCCATCGCCCGTGCCGCAGAATCCTTCCTCATGACGGTCACGGTATTCCCCTCATCGCCCGTGCCGTTTGTCCACGACCATTTTGTATGTTACTTGTCATTTAACATATCGGCTATCTTGAGCCATAATGCGTTATCGACCATGTTGACGTCCGTACAGTGCGGGTAGCGAGCCCTGTTGCACGTGTCCATCATACCTGTCGCTAACGTCTTTCATGTCTTATCCTTTGTTCACTCTTTCATTTCTTTCTTTCACTTGTTCGTTCATTCATTCATTTTTCACGTATTCATTCATTTATTTGTTGATTCATTCATTCATACATTCATACATTATGCAACTCCCTGTGCGGGATTCGCCTTGGCGACCCATCGGTCCTGAAGTCTTTCAATGTTGCTATACTCTACTCGGAACGACTATGTCGATAGTCTTTCGTTTCATTGTTGTAACCCATTCATTGTTTCATTGTTGAATGCGTAAGGGACTTGAACGTAAGCTTGTGCCTTAGCACGAGCGTGGAGCTCGGTACGAGAGTTTCTATATTTGCCGAGTTCTTTTCCATGTTCTAAACAAGCATACAAGATGGGATTAGTCCCTTAGCTAGGTATGTTGAGTCATTCATTAGCATGCGCAGTGTTACCGCCTAGCGATTCTAGCAAGTGTGCCGCATTATTATGTGTCTAGGCTAAGCAAAGACGGGTTCATCGGAGCCACCCACCTTAGCGATGTTCGCATCGACCGAGCGATACTCCGAGCGCGCCTTTGAAAGTCTAAGTCTGGATTCATCTTGACGGGCCAATGTAAGCCTTGCATCGATTCTTCATCTGGTCGATGCCAACTCTTCGGGTCGACGGCTCGTTTGAGTCATTGCACTTGTCGTTTGAATCGGCGTTCCGCTAGGGCGGAGCCGGTCATTACATAATACACCACTCAAAATAAGTCTCGTCCTCGAGACTTCCTGAGTGCAGGTCATCCTACCATTCCTTAACTCGTATCGTGTACTTATCTTAGACAATTCCTATCGAATGACTTTACCGTTCGATGGCATCGAACCATGCTCGGTTTTTTCTTCCAAGTTTTATGTCACATGTGTTTGGTCGATTTTATTGCATAACTTTTCATTCATTTTAGAGTTGATGGTATTTATTCAATTCAAGTGTTTCTTCGTCTTGGTTGCTACTTCTTCGTGTCATGGGACTTGAATGGTCGCACGAGACACGTTGTAATTCGTCAAATGCGAGGGTCGTAGGCTGAGGCAAACTCACTTTCATTTATCTCGGTCGTCGAGATGACCCGATTCGCTTCTCAAGCGTTCGTGTCCACGAAATCAATATGATTTTTTCTTAGCAGGGTCGACCAAGTCTAAGTAATTTACGTCTGATTCAAGACCAAGTATTGCACTATCATCGAGTATATCTTCCTATCAATGGTTCAATTTGTTATACCAACTTTTACTTGCACGATATCGATTCCATATCATTCGCTTGTTTAGGGCCAATCTTGTTGTCGTTCACGCGCACTCCGCTCACACGTTTCTTTGATTCGGAGCCACGTTCATACTAGTATCATTCCTTTCCTTTAACACAATCTCATGTTCTCGATACTCTTCCATTCCTCAAGTCATGCTTGAACTCAACATATCACTTGGCTGGATCGTGCACGCATTCCAGGCGTCCCCAAAATACATGCATTCACCAAGCCGCATGATAGAGAATTCGTCATTCTCACTCGAGTCGCATCGTGCACATACTCAGGCATCCCTAAAATATATGCATGTCAGCCGAATCTCGTGAGCAGGGTTTCCTATTCTTGCATCATTCAATCCATCCATGTCAATCCTCAAGATGAATCTTTTGATTGCTAACACTTGAAATAGGGCGTCTCGCCTAACCGCTAGGCCATTTCTCAAGGATAAGTCAATGTCAGGATTGGAATCATAGTTCCCCAACAATAATGCCAACACTGAACCCAATCCTAGGGTCGAACCAAAGTCGGTAGTACGGGGTTTTCTACCCAAGCTCGCGTCACTCAGATTTCTAAACATCCTATTCGCATCAATGCGTTCGTTACGTATATTCAAATCTATTTCAAATCATCAGTTCTAACCAATTCATGTATTCGATCACGAGGTCGTCTAGCTTTGACAATATGTTGTGCCCCAATCTCATGCGAGTCCGATTATCCACGGTGGTTTATGAATCACCATGCAACGCTCCCGCGGAATAATCATTCTCATCGGGGCGTAACTCTTGTTTAAGTTTAGGCTAACTCATTCTCGACACGCGGATTGGACCTACGCAATCCTCAAGCTCAATTATCAAGCACACCAAGTTATTCTTAAGTTTACCTTCGCGTCAAACCACAAGTCGAAGCACACGGATTGCCACGCCATGCAAGTTCAATCACCCCTGCTGTATGAATCACCATACCAGCGCTCACGCGGAGTGATCGCCCTAGTCGGCACGACGCATGTGCGAGGCTGGAGTTGCGCTCGTATAAGACAAGAATATCGAAGTTGATGTTATCGACAAAGCAAATCCAAACATTTCTTTTCATCCGAGTCAAGATTTCAATTCTATAGTCCGTTCGTCATTCGTTCAACTAGAAAATCCTCGAGCCAAGTTAATCTTTTCCTCGATACATTTAAATATCCCGAGTATAGCATCCATCGGAACAATGACATTTGCACGATCGTCATTCGCCGAATCAGAGTACCTCCGAGTTATCGCATATCGATCTTTGATACGCCTCAATACCATCGACGATATGCGTAACCTGACGATCTTCCTTTGCAACCAATTCCGAGTCGTGCGTTGATGCTGTTGTCCGAGTTAGATATTTCACAATTTTCTCGATATTCAAGATCAAGTTCGATCGCTATTCCTCAAGTTCGTTTCAAGATCGTTGTTCAAAACTCAAGTCACATTTCTGTTGAATCAATCCGAAATCGTACGTGCGATCCTCTAAGTTTCCTCGATCAAGACCATTCATTTTTATTCATCATTCCGAATCATTTTCTAACACGTGTTGCCCATTCACAAGTTGTCTGAACGACATCTCGCTCGAGACTTTCGAAGTCACGATCAACTAAGCGTGACGCGTTCTAAGGCTCTGCGCTATCGCATCGCCTCGCCGACATACTTGCCATTATTTGTAATCCTCAATTTTGCTCGAATGATTTCCAAGAAAATCCATACACCACTCAGGACTCGAGCCATCCGATCTAGTCGTCGATACTCATTCTTATTCTTCTCCGAACCTATCACATACACCACTCGGATTCAAGTCATTCTATAAATCCTCAATCACATTTGCATCATTTGCTAAGATATTTTTCAGATTCGTTCGACGAATCTCTAGCGTAATCGCTCACGTCGTATCGACGCACTAAGTCGTTCGTACTATTCCTCAAAATCCAATTCAATCTTCCTTGCACGCCTAAGCGTGAACTCGATAGCGTTCCTATCGATATACACTCTAAGTATAGCTTGTTCCCGACCGAGCAGTACTTGATGTCGCTCGCAACTCGATTGCACCAAAAGTCGAGGTGCACGAAACGTGGCACAACTTAGCCAAAAGGCCTTACGCATAGCTATCCCGTACGGACGGTATTAGAGTTTGCACGCTCATTTGCTAGGTCGACGCAAGACTAGTCAGGCACGCACGCGACATGTTAACTTAGCATGTGTTTTCTATCGCGTCAAGTTTAACATCGTTCGGTACAAAGGCCTTCGCCTATCGATCCCGTTCAACCGAGTACTTGTACGAGCTTTTGAAAATATTAGACTTATTGTATGGAACATCCCAAGACACAATGAGAGAGAGAGTGTACACTTTTTTTGTTTCGAAACCGAGCTTTCAAAACTGATAGAATCAGAATGAAGTCCAAGGACGTAAAACCTGGCTTTGATACCAATCTGTCACGCCCCGCTCCCGTAGAAGCGATCGTCCTAGCTAAGGCGTGTTGCCGCACGGGCCTAGGTTGCGCCCGTGCAAGGCCAAGTCCAGAAACAGCCGATTTGAGCTAGGCCACAAAGTCGCACAGAGTGTCTCCATTTGCAGCAGAAAGTAAATGAACACAAGTTGAAAGCAAATTCAAACTCTTTATTGATATTCAAGAAGTTTACAAGCGGCGCTAGGCCGAGTTTACAAGTCTCTCAAGCTCTCTCTCTCTCTCTGAAACATAAAAGGCGTGCCAAGTGGCTTATAAGATAGAATAATTCATGGCGATGTTCCGATACATTATGTCCTGTATAGGGTGCTTCAGCTTCTTGCAACGTTCCAAGGCCCCAGAGTTGGCTCCGCGCCTTGACACGTTCGATGGAAGCTCCGCACCCACCGGCGTCTCCTGCATCCTGCAAGCAGACTGTGGGGTTATCAGTACTTTGTTATGCACTGGTGTGGACGCTAGCTCGCCCACAATGCTATCATTACCAAACACGTTCCATTTACTTTTGTGCACTGTCTATCATTCGTTGTCTTACTAATCTTGCCTTAGGGTCAATTTTATGGCATATTCCATAACCTATCTCGTGTTGCCGGATTCAAGTGTCGTATGAAAATACATGCACGACTTACCCATACTTACCGTCCGGCCTTCCTTGTCCAAGTAAACCAAGTTAGTCAACAATTCATAAGGAGTAACTTAACGTGTCTTATGTAAACTTTCAATATCAGGGGCGTGTCCCTGCCTCGGGTCCTAGCATGTCGTAGGCACATTCTAGCACGTCGTAGGCATGTTCAGAGTGTTACGTTTCAGGCATGTACAGAGTGTTACATTTCGAGCATGTTCATGATGTTACATTTCAAGCATGTTCAGAGTGTTACATTCAAGCATGTTCAGGAGTGTTACATTCAACCATTTTCAGGAGGCACTTCATTTAGTTAACTTAGACTACTTATTTCAATGCAAGAACTTGCACGTGGATTGCCACCAGCATAGTCCACTTAATCTACATGCATGGGTCGCTGGCTTTACAAGCCATTTTGGATATATCACTTGGGCATTCTCACCTATCGAAGCATGATGGCTGGTACACCTTGATAGTCTCTTGAAATGCCTGGCCTTACGTCTCTTTGAGCGGCCGAGCCCCCATTCAAAGCAGCCCGTAAGCCCCATGTCTGATTCCGCCTAAGCCGGCCACGGTATTCCCCCCCATCGCCCGTGCCGCAGAATCCTTCCTCATGACGGTCATGGTATTCCCCCCCATCGCTCGTGCCGTTTGTCCACGACCATTTCGTATTTTACTTGTCATTTAACATATCGGCTATCTTGAGCCATAATGCGTTATCGACCAGGTTGACGTCCGTGCAGCGCGGGTAGCGAGCCCCGTTGCACGTGCCCATCATACCTGTCGCCAACGTCTTTCATGTCTTATCCTTTGTTCACTCTTTTATTTCTTTCTTTCATTTCTTTCTTTCACTTGTTCGTTCATTCATTCATTTTTCACGTATTCATTCATTTATTTGTTGATTCATTCATTCATTCATTCATACATTTTGCAACTCCCCGTGCGGGATTCGCCTTGGCGACCCATCGGTCCTCAAGTCTTTCAATGTTGCTATACTCTACTCGGAACGACTATGTCAATAGTCTTCCGTTTTATTGTTGTAACCCATTCATTGTTTCATTGTTGAACGTGTAAGGGACTTGAACGTAAGCTTGTGCCTTAGCACGAGTGTGGAGCGCGGTGCGAGAAGTTTCTATATTTGTCGAGTTCTTTTCCATGTTCTAAACAAGCATACAAGATGGGATTATTCCCTTAGCTAGGTACGTTGAGTCATTCATTAGCATGTGCAGTGTTATCGCCTAGCGATTCTAGCAAGTGTGCCACATTATTATGTGTCTAGGCTAAGCAAAGACGGGTTCATCGGAGCCACCCACCTTTGCGATGTTCGCATCGGCCGAGCGATACTCCGAGTGCGCCTTTGAAAGTCTAAGTCTGGATTCATCTTGACGGGCCAATGTAAGCCTTGCATCGATTCTTCATCTGGTCGATGCCAACTCTTCGGGTCGACGACTCGTTTGAGTCGTTGCACTTGCCGTTTGAATCGGCGTTCCGCTAGGACGGAGCGGGTCATTACAAGATCAAACTCATGAAGAACGTTTCGAGAGGTTGACATCTCTTGCGCTCCAAAAATCAAAGTCATGGAAGGGTACATCTAATAATTAAAAGTAATTATAATTAAAAATATCTTTGAAATTAATTCATTAAAAGTTTAAAATAACCCTAAAATCCAAGGGGCTTACATTTATCGCTTTGATAAGATTATTGTACCAAAGTGAGCCTCCAACTAGGATTAGTAATATTAGGATCTCATCCACTTGTTAATTACCTCATTTGAATTTCGAATTCTTATCATACCATCCTGTAACCTGCTGTTTCCTACCTTCCTATTCAAATTATGTCTCGTCTAGAGAGATGAATTTGCGTAGCAGACGCATGGATGTACTACGCTGAAGAAGTGTACTAAACCTACGCTATCACAACTATATCTTATTCCACATATAGGTATATAAAGTAAGAATGAACAATATATAATATAGTCGGCCGTCCTATAATACACATGTTCGAGCAAACTCGAGAATGAAATAAGTTTGCAAAACTAGGCTAATGAGCCGAGTATATCATGATAAAAATATATAAAATACGGGAGAATGATAAAATAATACTACAAGCAATACCTAAATCATAAAGACGCAAACATACTATCTATCTATCTATCTATCTATCTATCTATCTATCTATTTATCTGTAAGCTCTTCGCAACAACATGAAGAAATCATCATGTCCTCGGGACGTAACAAGATACAAAAGAAACATGCCATAATATGAACTGAATAAATATAATGGAATAACCTGGATCACAACACGGTCTAGTATTCTATTATTGAAGTAGCGAACCACCCCTTCAACTGTCATGACCCGTTCCCAGATAACTGGATACGAGTCAGACATGCGCAGCTTACATTGTAGGCACAACATAATGAGATGTACTAAACCTTTAGAAAATCTCCCGATAACACGATCAATTCATATCATCACATCTACTAACACGTTCCTAGATCATATCACCATACACCACCACATTACTATTCATTTATTACACCTTTACTTGATATGCCGGAAACAAATCCGGTGGAGAGATAAAGGTGTCCAACCATATGTCCATAACAATCCCACAAATCCCAAAGCAGTACAACAATAATCTCACATCAACTAAATCTTCGACCAAGCTAAATATCTAGAGCAACACCTAGGTCCTTGATCGTAGCTCCATCCTGCTCAGCTAAGGTCTCGAGCTCTGGCCCATAGTAGGTAGGACAAATATCCTTGAGCTCACCTGCAACGAATCCAGTCAAAAAATGAGCAAAGTACAATCTACAATAATGAAGCAAGTACAATATATGATTAAGCAAAGACATAATGAAATATGACTAACATGAACCATAAATGCATAAAGTTACTAAACATGAAACATGTAGCAAGAGGAACATGACATGTGGTATGAAATACGTACAAAATATGTGACTACCTAGACAAAGTACATAAATAAAGGTACGACTTAACCACACGTGCACAAGTGTTTGATTAGGCTATCCGCATGACCTAACTAGCGGCTTGGCTTTGGTCACATACCCACATTATTTTCCTTCCCCAAGTACAAGTACAAGAACAATAATACATGATAAGCATAATAACCAGAAGCACATGATCAAATCGTATAAAACCAAAATGAAACAGGTCATCACATGAAGTAAATGAATTAGAGTTACAAAAGTACTTGCCTTATCCAAGAAGATCGGAAATAGGGATGTAAAGTTCACTATGTCCACCTAGAATAAATTGAGAATTGGTTAGATTCTAAACAACAACAACAAACTAAATATTCCTAACAAGCTAACTATTTATTGCTAACTATACTAGCTACTATAAAATATTTGTAATTATTTACTAACCACTAGCAAAATAGTGTTTAAATAGTTTAGTAATCATATTAGCATAATATTCAAAATAATATTATGTAGGTAAATTATTATTTAGAATTATATCTACTAGTGAAATAAACATTTTAGAATAAATATTAATATACTAGAATATTTGCCATAAAATATTACTAAGATATAAATTTAATATAATGATAATAATAATGAGGATAATAATAATAATATTAATAATAACTAGCCTAAAACCTGCTCAGGCCCAGTCCAGACTAACTTGGGCTCAGCCCAGTCCCAGCCCAATACTTCTTTCCATTTCTTCTATGTATTTTTTTCTTCTTTCTCCAGCCTGTTTGGCCCATGGCCAAACCCAGCCTAAATCAATCCTGGCCCACTCCTCTACTCCTAAGCCTAATGCTAAACTCTCTTTCTTCATTCTCACTCACACTCAGCCGCCGACAAAAAAACCTAAATGAGGTTGGGAAGAAGAAGAAGAAGAACATAAAGAAGAAGAATTAGAGGAAGGAAGAGAAGAAGAAGAACACGAGGCTTACCTTGCAACTATGGCGGCATCGGTGGAGCAATCGTGGTGCTAGCATACGATCGAGGCTGAAACAATAGCTTGAGCAATAGAGACTGCTCGCAGTGGCGAGCGGTGGTGCAGATCTCGAGGACGGCGAGATCTGGTCGGCTAGGCCTCAGATCCGACGATGCTCGGGACTTGGAGCGATGGCTCGTTGCTGTCAACGCCTACGACGGCTACTCCGACGAGTGCGGTTCCAGATCCGGTGGGTACAACTCCGGAGCAGCGGCTCATTGGCAAAGATGAATGGTTGCGATGCTATGAGTATTCGGCGGTTAGGACGTCCGAGATCGACTAGATCTTGGTCGATCCGGTGGCGGCTCGTGCTCCAGACTGTAGCTCGAGGAGGGTATGACGATCGTCGGTCGAGGACTCTGGCATGACTCCCTCAGTGGTGGACTCTAGATCCGTGTCCTATCCGACTTAGGACTCGGTGGTGAGGACTTTGACCGCGGTGGTGATGATCGGACGAGGCGGTGTCCTCCAGTAGAGTTAGGGCTAGATATTAGGGTAACGTCGTGTCTATGTTAAGGGATACAAGACACAGGGAAATTGTGTCCTAGATGTTGGTTATTATGTTGGGGACACATGATACGGCAAGAGGGTGGGGTGACACGGGTGTGTCCGTGTCAGACAAGTATGTAATTATGAAATGACTAAAACTAGTGGAATGGATACGAACATAGTAGTGAAACGGTCACTACGACCACATAGAAGATTTAGGAATAATTAATCTAGCAATTAATGACCTATTTATAGGATGACTAGGAAAGACCTAGAATCTATATGCACATGAGCTAGAAAGAATATTCTTAGAATATTCTAGACTAATCTTGATTAATCCTGATTAGTTAATAATTCTAGAATACTCCCAACAAGCTATGTGGCCAGGCATTCAATAATTGATTTCTAAAATAACCATGCTACTTAAAGATATTTACAAATCTTCCATTCTACAATAGGAAATCATAATTGATTAATCTAACTAAATATTCTAATGGAACTTTATAATTTAATGAAAAATTATTGAATAAATCTGAATAATATTTCGAAAAATATTATAAAATAACAAAATACTAGGAAAAATTCTAATTCACATTTATTTGGGAGTGGGGTTGCAACAACTAAACAAGGACAAGGGATGTCACCCTATTTCGTGAAAGATAATGTTCCATGCTATGAGCATGTATAAGTACATATCTAACCACTCTATGTGAAAGTATATGAATATGACATTGGATGTAAGGCTAGGTGATAAGGATATAACACCGAATCACAAGTCGGTGTCGGATCACGAGTCGATGCTATAAACTATGAGCTATGAGCCAAATAGGCAACTATGAAAATATGAGGCTCATGACTCCGTAATCTCCTCCAAAGACTACACAGTCTAAAGAGGCTGTCTCATATGCCTACTGTCATGACTCGTACCCGGTTTAGGGGCTCGAGCACGTGGGTACGTCTAGCCCACGTCGTAGTATCGACGGTAGAACGCTGTATAGGTCGTCTGTAATATCTAACATCTAACAAATATAGAATATAACCTATCATCTCCACACGGAGGAATAACATATCATCTAGAACATATACTCAATCACAGATATCTAAAGAAGATGATAGCACGAAT